>JAJQKJ010000922.1:17500-89592 GCA_029574335.1 Rana kukunoris
TGCATATTTACGCTGGACGCTAGGGGCGCTTCCGTCTATTGCCAGCGTAAAATATGCAAATGAGCGAGATACGCAAATCCACGAACGTACAAGCGGCCGGCGCAATTCCTTTACATCGTTTGTGTAGGCGTATCTCCGGCGTAAAGCTACCCCTGCTATATGGAGGCTCAGCCAATGTTAAGTATGGACGTCGAAACAGCGTCTTATTGGACGCCGTTTACGTCGTTTGCGTATGCTGATCCAGAATGGGCCTGGGCGTAAGTTACGTTCACGTCATTTTCATTGACTATTTGCGACGTGTTTCGCGCACGCGCACTGGGATACGTCCACGGCCGGCGCATGCGCAGTTAAAAAAAAAAGTCATTTGCGTCGGGTCATTGATAGCCCACCAACAACCCATTTGAATTACACCCGCGAAATCCGGCCCATTTACTCTACGCCGCCGTAAGTAACAGCGCTATTTCTTTGAGGATAAGTAATACGCCGATGAGTAAATGGATTAGGCTCACAAAGCGCAGCAGCTTTGTGGATCTGGCCCAATGTTACTTTGTATCTCTCTATCTCCTCTCTGATCAATATATCTCTCTCCGGAGGGGCCCCGGATCCGCGGTCAGTCCATCACTCGGCTCTGATAATTGGAGGATAATCGGAATGCGGCGATGGAGATTCTGAACATAATGTTCGCGACATTCCAATCAGCACGCGGCAATTTCCTGAATCACCAATGATTTGTATAAACACGGCTTTCTGCCGAATGAGATTGCCCTGTAATTGTGTCGGGTATTACAGAGCGTGTCTGGGGGGGGGTGGTGGGGGGGCTATTTAATGTCAGGAGACGGGGGAAGAAATGAAAGAGGAAATGTTCCGGGAGGTGGGAGGAGATTAAAGGAGAACTCCAGGATCCCCCCCCCCCGCCACGGGGACATTGGAACTTTCCACTGCCACTTTTATCACTTAGAGAAGGTCCAAACCTTCTAGATATTGTGGTCGGGCCCCGTCTGATTTGTGTGGTCCCAACCTTCTAGATATTGAGGCCGGGCCCCCGTCTAATCTGTGTGGTCCCAACCTTCTAGATATTGAGGCTGGGCCCCGTCTGATCTGTGTGGTCCAAACCTTCTAGATATTGAGGCTGGGCCCCCGTCTGATCTGTGTGGTCCAAACCTTCTAAATATTGAGGCTGGGCCCCGTCTGATCTGTGTGGTCCAAACCTTCTAGATATTGAGGCTGGGCCCCGTCTGATCTGTGTGGTCCAAACCTTCTAGATATTGAGGCCGGGCCCCGTCTGATCTGTGTGGTCCCAACCTTCTAGATATTGAGGCCGGGCCCCGTCTGATCTGTGTGGTCCCAACCTTCTAGATATTGAGGCCGGGCCCCGTCTGATCTGTGTGGTCCCAACCTTCTAGATATTGAGGCCGGGCCCCGTCTGATCTGTGTGGTCCCAACATTCTAGATATTGAGGCCGGGCCCCGTCTGATCTGTGTGGTCCAAACCTTCTAGAGATTGAGGCCGGGCCCCATCTGATCTGTGAGGTCCCAACCTTCTAGAGATTGAGGCCAGCCCCCGTCTGATCTGTGTGGTCCCAACCTTCTATATATTGAGGCCGGGCCCCGTCTGATCTGTGTGGTCCAAACCTTCTAGATATTGAGGCTGGGCCCCGTCTGATCTGTGTGGTCCCAACCTTCTAGATATTGAGGCCGGGCCCCGTCTGATCTGTGTGGTCCCAACCTTCTAGATATTGAGGCTGAGCCCCCGTCTGATCTGTGTGGTCCCAACCTTCTAGATATTGAGGCCGGGCCCCGTCTGATCTGTGTGGTCAAACCTTCTAGATATTGTGGCCGGGCCCCGTCTGATCTGTGTGGTCCCAACCTTCTAGATATTGAGGCCGGGCCCCGTCTGATCTGTGTGGTCCCAACCTTCTAGATATTGAGGCCGGGCCCTTTCTGATCTGTGTGGTCCAAACCTTCTAGATATTGATGCTGGGTCCCGTCTGATCTGTGTGGTCCCAACCTTCTAGATATTGAGGCCAGGCCCCGTTTGATCTGTGTGGTCCCAACCTTCTAGATATTGAGGCCGGGCACCATCTGATCTGTGTGGTCCCAACCTTCTAGATATTGAGGCCGGGCCCCGTCTGATCTGTGTGGTCAAACCTTCTATATATTGAGGCCTGGCCCCATCTGATCTGTGTGGTCCCAACCTTCTATATATTGAGGCCGGGCCCCCGTCTGATCTGTGTGGTCCCAACCTTCTAGATATTGAGGCCGGGCCCCGTCTGATCTGTGTGGTCAAACCTTCTATATATTGAGGCCGGGCCCCATCTGATCTGTGTGGTCCCAACCTTCTATATATTGAGGCCGGGCCCTCGTCTGATCTGTGTGGCTCCAACCTTCTAGACATTGAGGCTGGGCCCCGTCTGATCTGTGTGGTCCAAACCTTCTAGATATTGAGGCTGGGCCCCGTCTGATCTGTGTGGTCCCAACCTTCTATATATTGAGGCCAGGCCCCGTCTGATCTGTGTGGTCCCAACCTTCTAGACATTGAGGCCGGCCCGTCTGATCTGTGTGGTCCCAACCTTCTAGATATTGAGGCCGGGCCCCGTCTGATCTGTGTGGTCCCAACCTTCTAGATATTGAGGCCGGGCCCCGTCTGATCTGTGTGGTCCCAACCTTCTAGATATTGAGTCCGGGCCCCGTTTGATCTGTGTGGTCAAACCTTCTAGATATTGAGGCTGGGCCCCGTCTGATCTGTGTGGTCCCAACCTTCTAGATATTGAGGCCGGGCCCCGTCTGATCTGTGTGGTCCTAACCTTCTAGATATTGAGGCCGGGCCCCGTCTGATCTGTGTGGTCCCAACCTTCTAGATATTGAGGCCGGGCCCCGTTTGATCTGTGTGGTCCCAACCTTCTAGATATTGAGTCCGGGCCCCGTCTGATCTGTGTGGCCCCAACCTTCTAGATATTGAGGCTGGGCCCCGTCTGATCTGTGTGGTCCCAACCTTCTAGATATTGAGGCCGGGCCCTGTCTGATCTGTGTGGTCCAAACCTTCTAGATATTGATGCTGGGTCCCGTCTGATCTGTGTGGTCCCAACCTTCTAGATATTGAGGCCGGGCCCCGTTTGATCTGTGTGGTCCCAACCTTCTATATATTGAGGCCGGGCCCTCGTCTGATCTGTGTGGTCCCAACCTTCTAGTCTGATCTGTGTGGTCCAAACCTTCTAGATATTGAGGCTGGGCCCCATCTGATCTGTGTGGTCCAAACCTTCTAGATATTGAGGCCAAGCCCCGTCTGATCTGTGTGGTCCCAACCTTCTAGATATTGAGGCCGGGCCCCATCTGATCTGTGTGGTCCCAACCTTCTATATATTGAGGCCGGGCCCTCGTCTGATCTGTGTGGTCCCAACCTTCTAGATATTGAGGCCGGGCCCCGTCTGATCTGTGTTTTCCCAACCTTCTAGATATTGAGGCCGGGCCCCGTCTGATCTGTGTGGTCCCAACCTTCTATATATTGAGGCTGGGCCCCGTTTGATCTGTGTGGTCAAACCTTCTAGATATTGAGGCTGGCCCCGTCTGATCTGTGTGGTCCCAACCTTCTAGATATTGAAGCGGGCCCCGTCTGATCTGTGTGGTCCCAACCTTCTAGATATTGAGGCCGGGCCCTGTCTGATCTGTGTGGTCCAAACCTTCTAGATATTGATGCTGGGTACCGTCTGATCTGTGTGGTCCCAACCTTCTAGATATTGAGGCCGGGCCCCGTTTGATCTGTGTGGTCCCAACCTTCTAGATATTGAGGCCGGGCACCATCTGATCTGTGTGGTCCCAACCTTCTAGATATTGAGGCCGGGCCCCGTCTGATCTGTGTGGTCAAACCTTCTATATATTGAGGCCGGGCCCCATCTGATCTGTGTGGTCCCAACCTTCTATATATTGAGGCCGGGCCCCCGTCTGATCTGTGTGGTCCCAACCTTCTAGATATTGAGGCCGGGCCCCGTCTGATCTGTGTGGTCAAACCTTCTATATATTGAGGCCGGGCCCCATCTGATCTGTGTGGTCCCAAACTTCTATATATTGAGGCCGGGCCCTCGTCTGATCTGTGTGGTCCCAACCTTCTAGTCTGATCTGTGTGGTCCAAACCTTCTAGATATTGAGGCTGGGCCCCGTCTGATCTGTGTGGTCCCAACCTTCTATATATTGAGGCCAGGCCCCGTCTGATCTGTGTGGTCCCAACCTTCTAGACATTGAGGCCGGGCCCCGTCTGATCTGTGTGGTCCCAACCTTCTAGATATTGAGGCCGGGCCCCGTCTGATCTGTGTGGTCCCAACCTTCTAGATATTGAGGCCGGGCCCCGTCTGATCTGTGTGGTCCCAACCTTCTATATATTGAGGCTGGGCCCCGTTTGATCTGTGTGGTCAAACCTTCTAGATATTGAGGCTGGGCCCCGTCTGATCTGTGTGGTCCCAACCTTCTAGATATTGAAGCCGGCCCCGTCTGATCTGTGTGGTCCCAACCTTCTAGATATTGAGGCCGGGCCCCGTCTGATCTGTGTGGTCCCAACCTTCTAGATATTGAGGCTGAGCCCCGTCTGTTCTGTGTGGTCCCAACCTTCTAGATATTGAGGCCGGGCCCCGTCTGATCTGTGTGGTCCCAACCTTCTAGATATTGAGGCCGGGCCCTGTCTGATCTGTGTGGTCCCAACCTTCTAGATATTGAGGCCGGGCCCCGTCTGATCTGTGTGGTCCCGACCTTCTAGATATTGAGGCCGGGCCCCGTCTGATCTGTGTGGTCAAACCTTCTAGATATTGAGTCCGGGCCCCGTCTGATCTGTGTGGTCCCAACCTTCTAGATATTGAGGCTGGGCCCCGTCTGATCTGTGTGGTCTCAACCTTCTAGATATTGAGGCCGGGCCCTGTCTGATCTGTGTGGTCCAAACCTTCTAGATATTGATGCTGGGTCCCGTCTGATCTGTGTGGTCCCAACCTTCTAGATATTGAGGCCGGGCCCCGTTTGATCTGTGTGGTCCCAACCTTCTAGATATTGAGGCCGGGCACCATCTGATCTGTGTGGTCCCAACCTTCTAGATATTGAGGCCGGGCCCTCGTCTGATCTGTGTGGTCCCAACCTTCTAGTCTGATCTGTGTGGTCCAAACCTTCTAGATATTGAGGCTGGGCCCCGTCTGATCTGTGTGGTCCCAACCTTCTATATATTGAGGCCAGGCCCCGTCTGATCTGTGTGGTCCCAACCTTCTAGACATTGAGGCCGGGCCCCGTCTGATCTGTGTGGTCCCAACCTTCTAGATATTGAGGCCGGGCCCCGTCTGATCTGTGTGGTCCCAACCTTCTAGATATTGAGGCCGGGCCCCGTCTGATCTGTGTGGTCCCAACCTTCTATATATTGAGGCTGGGCCCGTTTGATCTGTGTGGTCAAACCTTCTAGATATTGAGGCTGGGCCCCGTCTGATCTGTGTGGTCCCAACCTTCTAGATATTGAAGCCGGCCCCGTCTGATCTGTGTGGTCCCAACCTTCTAGATATTGAGGCCGGGCCCCGTCTGATCTGTGTGGTCCCAACCTTCTAGATATTGAGGCTGAGCCCCGTCTGTTCTGTGTGGTCCCAACCTTCTAGATATTGAGGCCGGGCCCCGTCTGATCTGTGTGGTCAAACCTTCTAGATATTGAGGCCGGGCCCCGTCTGATCTGTGTGGTCCCAACCTTCTAGATATTGAGGCCGGGCCCTGTCTGATCTGTGTGGTCCCAACCTTCTTGATATTGAGGCCAGGCCCCGTCTGATCTGTGTGGTCCCGACCTTCTAGATATTGAGGCCGGGCCCCGTCTGATCTGTGTGGTCAAACCTTCTAGATATTGAGTCCGGGCCCCGTCTGATCTGTGTGGTCCCAACCTTCTAGATATTGAGGCTGGGCCCCGTCTGATCTGTGTGGTCCCAACCTTCTAGATATTGAGGCCGGGCCCTTTCTGATCTGTGTGGTCCAAACCTTCTAGATATTGATGCTGGGTCCCGTCTGATCGGTGTGGTCCCAACCTTCTAGATATTGAGGCCAGGCCCCGTTTGATCTGTGTGGTCCCAACCTTCTAGATATTGAGGCCGGGCACCATCTGATCTGTGTGGTCCCAACCTTCTAGATATTGAGGCCGGGCACCATCTGATCTGTGTGGTCCCAACCTTCTAGATATTGAGGCCGGGCCCCGTCTGATCTGTGTGGTCAAACCTTCTATATATTGAGGCCGGGCCCCATCTGATCTGTGTGGTCCCAACCTTCTATATATTGAGGCCGGGCCCCCGTCTGATCTGTGTGGTCCCAACCTTCTAGATATTGAGGCCGGGCCCCGTCTGATCTGTGTGGTCAAACCTTCTATATATTGAGGCCGGGCCCCATCTGATCTGTGTGGTCCCAACCTTCTATATATTGAGGCCGGGCCCTCGTCTGATCTGTGTGGCTCCAACCTTCTAGACATTGAGGCTGGGCCCCGTCTGATCTGTGTGGTCCAAACCTTCTAGATATTGAGGCTGGGCCCCGTCTGATCTGTGTGGTCCCAACCTTCTATATATTGAGGCCAGGCCCCGTCTGATCTGTGTGGTCCCAACCTTCTAGACATTGAGGCCGGGCCCCGTCTGATCTGTGTGGTCCCAACCTTCTAGATATTGAGGCCGGGCCCCGTCTGATCTGTGTGGTCCCAACCTTCTAGATATTGAGGCCGGGCCCCGTCTGATCTGTGTGGTCCCAACCTTCTATATATTGAGGCTGGGCCCCGTTTGATCTGTGTGGTCAAACCTTCTAGATATTGAGGCTGGGCCCCGTCTGATCTGTGTGGTCCCAACCTTCTAGATATTGAAGCCGGCCCCGTCTGATCTGTGTGGTCCCAACCTTCTAGATATTGAGGCCGGGCCCCGTCTGATCTGTGTGGTCCCAACCTTCTAGATATTGAGGCTGAGCCCCGTCTGTTCTGTGTGGTCCCAACCTTCTAGATATTGAGTCCGGGCCCCGTCTGATCTGTGTGGTCCCAACCTTCTAGATATTGAGGCTGGGCCCCGTCTGATCTGTGTGGTCCCAACCTTCTAGATATTGAGGCCGGGCCCTGTCTGATCTGTGTGGTCCAAACCTTCTAGATATTGATGCTGGGTCCCGTCTGATCTGTGTGGTCAAACCTTCTATATATTGAGGCCGGGCCCCATCTGATCTGTGTGGTCCCAACCTTCTATATATTGAGGCCGGGCCCTCATCTGATCTGTGTGGTCCCAACCTTCTAGACATTGAGGCTGGGCCCCGTCTGATCTGTGTGGTCCAAACCTTCTAGATATTGAGGCTGGGCCCCGTCTGATCTGTGTGGTCCCAACCTTCTATATATTGAGGCCAGGCCCCGTCTGATCTGTGTGGTCCCAACCTTCTAGATATTGAGGCCGGGCCCCGTCTGATCTGTGTGGTCCCAACCTTCTAGATATTGAGGCCGGGCCCCGTCTGATCTGTGTGGTCCCAACCTTCTATATATTGAGGCTGGGCCCCGTTTGATCTGTGTGGTCAAACCTTCTAGATATTGAGGCCCGCCCCTGTCTGATCTGTGTGGTCCCAACCTTCTAGATATTGAGGCCGGGCCCCGTCTGATCTGTGTGGTCCCAACCTTCTAGATATTGAGGCTGAGCCCCGTCTGTTCTGTGTGGTCCCAACCTTCTAGATATTGAGGCCGGGCCCCGTCTGATCTGTGTGGTCAAACCTTCTATATATTGAGGCCGGGCCCCATCTGATCTGTGTGGTCCCAACCTTCTATATATTGAGGCCGGGCCCCCGTCTGATCTGTGTGGTCCCAACCTTCTAGATGTTGAGGCCGGGCCCCGTCTGATCTGTGTGGTCAAACCTTCTATATATTGAGGCCGGGCCCCATCTGATCTGTGTGGTCCCAACCTTCTATATATTAAGGCCGGGCCCCCGTCTGATCTGTGTGGTCCCAACCTTCTAGATATTGAGGCCGGTTCCCGTTTGATCTGTGTGGTCCCAACCTTCTAGATATTGAGGCCGGGCACCATCTGATCTGTGTGGTCCCATCCTTCTAGATATTGAGGCCGGGCCCCGTCTGATCTGTGTGGTCAAACCTTCTATATATTGAGGCCGGGCCCCATCTGATCTGTGTGGTCCCAACCTTCTATATATTGAGGCCGGGCCCCCGTCTGATCTGTGTGGTCCCAACCTTCTAGATATTGAGGCCGGGCCCCGTCTGATCTGTGTGGTCAAACATTCTATATATTGAGGCCGGGCCCCATCTGATCTGTGTGGTCCCAACCTTCTATATATTGAGGCCGGGCCCCCGTCTGATCTGTGTGGTCCCAACCTTCTAGACATTGAGGCTGGGCCCCGTCTGATCTGTGTGGTCCAAACCTTCTAGATATTGAGGCTGGGCCCCGTCTGATCTGTGTGGTCTCAACCTTCTATATATTAAGGCCAGGCCCCGTCTGATCTGTGTGGTCCCAACCTTCTAGACATTGAGGCCGGGCCCCCGTCTGATCTGTGTGGTCTCAACCTTCTAGATATTGAGGCCGGGCCCCGTCTGATCTGTGTGGTCAAACCTTCTAGATATTGAGGCCGGGCCCTGTCTGATCTGTGTGGTCCCAACCTTCTAGATATTGAGGCCGGGCCCTGTCTGATCTGTGTGGTCCCAACCTTCTATATATTGAGACCGGGCCCCGTCTGATCTGTGTGGTCCCAATCTTCTAGACATTGAGGCCGGGCCCCGTCTGATCTGTGTGGTCCCAACCTTCTAGATATTGAGGCCGGGCCCCGTCTGATCTGTGTGGTCCCAACCTTCTATATATTGAGGCCGGGCCCCCGTCTGATCTGTGTGGTCCCAACCTTCTAGATATCGAGGCCGGGCCCCGTCTGATCTGTGTGGTCCCAACCTTCTATATATTGAGGCCGGGCCCCCGTCTGATCTGTGTGGTCCCAACCTTCTAGATATTGAGGCCGAGCCCCTGTCTGATCTGTGTGGTCCCAACCTTCTAGATATTGAGGCCGGGCCCCGTCTGATCTGTGTGGTCCCAACCTTCTAGATATTGAGGCCGGCCCCCGTCTGATTTGTGTGGTCCCAAACTTCTATATATTGAGGCCGGGCCCCGTCTGATGTGTGTGGTCCAAACCTTCTAGATATTGAGGCCGGGCCCCGTCTGATCTGTTTGGTCCCAACATTCTAGATATTGAGGCCGAGCCCCGTCTGATCTGTGTGGTCAAACCTTCTAGATATTGAGGCCGGGCCCCATCTGATCTGTGTGGTCAAACCTTCTAGATATTGAGGCCGGGCCCCGTCTGATCTGTGTGGTCAAACCTTCTAGATATTGAGGCCGGGCCCCATCTGATCTGTGTGGTCCCAACCTTCTAGATATTGAGGCCGGGCCCCGTCTGATCTGTGTGGTCCCAACCTTCTAGATATCGAGGCCTGGCCCCGTCTGATCTGTGTGGTCCCAACCTTCTAGATATTGAGGCCGGGCCCCGTCTGATCTGTGTGGTCCCAACCTTCTAGATATTGAGGCCGGGCCCCGTCTGATCTGTGTGGTCCCAACCTTCTAGATATTGAGGCCGGGCCCCGTCTGATCTGTGTGGTCCAAACCTTCTAGATATTGAGGCCGGGCCCGTCTGATCTGTGTGGTCCCAACCTTCTAGATATTGAGGCCGGGCCCCGTCTGATGTGTGTGGTCCAAACCTTCTAGATATTGAGGCCGGGCCCCGTCTGATCTGTTTGGTCCCAACCTTCTAGATATTGAGGCCGGGCCCCCGTCTGATCTGTGTGGCCCCAACCTTCTAGATATTGAGGCCGGGCCCCGTCTGATCTGTGTGGCTCCAACCTTCTAGATATTGAGGCCGGGCCCCGTCTGATCTGTGTGGTCAAACCTTGTAGATATTGAGGCCCGCCCCCGTCTGATCTGTGTGGTCCCAACCTTATCCACCTTTGTCACCCAGAGAGCTCTCAGGAAGTGCAGACAGCTGATGTTCCTCTACGTCCTCAGCATCGCCTCATCCCAGGAATCCCGGGAATATTTTTAGGTCCCGACCACTTTACCCGGAATGTGGGACATTTCCGGAATGTCAGCCGGTGTCTGGGCTCCTCCGATAAATATAGATATACAGACGAGGCCACGGCATGCGGCAGAGCCATGGTGGGCCTTTCACAGCGAGGGTCAGATAGGCACCCTGAAAGGCTGCCTGCTATTTTAACCCTTCATGCCCATCCCCCAGCCCTTACACCAGGGGTAGACGACCTTACCCCCACTCTAGTGTCCTCAGCC
Organism: Rana kukunoris; assembly: GCA_029574335.1. Lineage (NCBI taxonomy): Eukaryota > Metazoa > Chordata > Amphibia > Anura > Ranidae > Rana > Rana kukunoris. The sequence continues at coordinate 27,774 of JAJQKJ010000922.1, forward strand.
CCCCATTGTAGTGCCCTCTGCCACCCATAGCAGTGTCAACTGCCCCCCTCCCCCACAGTAGTAATCGGTACCCTCCGAATGCAGTGTCCTCTGCCCCTTCACATACCCCCCCCCCTGCTGCAGTGTCCTCTGCCCCTCAACACAGTGACCTCTGCCCCTTCACATCATCCCCCATTGTATTGTCCTCTGCCCCCCACAGCAGTGTCGACCGCCCCCGACAGTAGTGATTTTTACCCCCCAATGCAGTGTCCTCTGCCTCTTCACATCACCCCCCCCTGTAGTGTCCGCTGCCCCCTTTCACATTAACCCCTCCCCCAATGTAGTGTCCTCTGCCCCCATAGCAGTGTCATCTTCCCCCCACAGTAGTGATCTGTACACCCCTATGTAGTGTCCTCTGTCTCCCTCCTCCCACAGTAGTGTTCTGAAACCCCCCAACACAGTGTCCTCTGCCCCCTTCACATCACCCCGCCATTGTAGTGTCTTCTGCCCCCTCCCCCCACAGTAATTTTCTATACCCCTCATTCCTGTGTCCTCTGCCCCCTTCACATCACCCCGCCATTGTAGTGTCTTCTGCCCCCTCCCCCTACAGTAATTTTCTACACCCCCCAACAGTGTCCACTGCCCCTTCACATCGCCATTGTTGTGTCTTATGCCCCCCTCCCCCACAGTAATATTCTATACCCCCCATCCCTGTGTCCTCTGACCCCTTCACAACACCCTCCCATTGTAGTGTCCTCTGCCCCCCACAGTAGCATTCTGTAACCCCCCAATGCAGTGGCCTTTGCCCCCTTCACATCAACCACCCCCTGTAGTGGCCTCTGCCCCCACAGTAGTGTCCTGTACCCCCCAATGCCATATCCTCTGCCCCCTTCACATCACCCCTCCCCCTCACTCTAGTGTCCTGTACCCCCCACCGTAGTGTCCTCTGCCCCCCTTCCTCCCCCCAGTAGTGTCCTGTACCCCCAAAACAGCATTGTCTGACCCCCCCCCGTAGTGTCCTCTGCCCCCTTCCTCCCCCATTAGTGTCCTTTTCCCCCCAAAGCAGTGTTGTCTGACCCCCCGTAGTTTCCTCTGCCCCCCTCCCCCCGGGTAGTATCCTGTACCCCCCAATGCCATGTCCTCTGCCCCTTCACATCACCCCTCCCCCTCACTGTAGTGTCCTGTACACCCCACCGTAGTGTCCTCTGCCCCCCTTCCTCCCCCCAGTAGTGTCCTGTACCCCCCAAAACAGTGTTGTCTGACCCCCCCCCGTAGTGTCCTCTGCCCCCCTTCCTCCCCCCAGTAGTGTCCTGTACCCCCCAAAACAGCGTTGTCTAACCCCCCCTGTAGTGTTCTCTGCCCCCCTTACTCCCCCCTGTAGTGTCCTGTACCCCCCAAAACAGTGTTGTCTGACCCCCCTGTAGTGTTCTCTGCCCCCCTTACTCCCCCCTGTAGTGTCCTGTACCCCCCAAACAGTGTTGCCTGACCCCCCCGTAGTGTCCTATGCCCCCCTTCATCCCCCCAGTAGTGTCCTGTACCCCCAAAACAGTGTTGTCTGACCCCCCCCCCCGTAGTGTCCTCTGCCCCCTTCCTCCCCCCAGTAGTGTCCTGTACCCCCCAAAACAGTGTTGTCTGACCCCCCAGGTGGTGTCCTTTGCCCCCCTCCCCCCCACAGTAGTGTCCTGTACCCCCAAAACAGTGTTGTCTGACCCCCCTGTAGTGTTTTCTGCCCCCCTTACTCCCCCCTGTAGTGTCCTGTACCCCCCCAAAACAGTGTTGCCTGACCCCCCCCGTAGTGTCCTCTGCCCCCTTCCTCCCCCCAGTAGTGTCCTGTACCCCCCAAAACAGTGTTGTCTGACCCCCCCCGTGGTGTCCTTTGCCCCCCATTCCCCCCCACAGTAGTGTCCTGTACCCCCCAAAACAGTGTTGTCTGACCCCCCCTGTAATGTTCTCTGCCCCCTTACTCCCCCCTGTAGTGTCCTGTACCCCCCAAAACAGTGTTGTCTGACCCCCCTGTAGTGTTCTCTGCCCCCTTACTCCCCCTGTAGTGTCCTGTACCCACCAAAACAGTGTTGTCTGACCCCCCCTGTAGTGTTCTCTGCCCCCCCTTACATACAGCACTGAGTAGGTAGCAGTTTGTTTTTTTATAAATCCAAAGAAAAGGATGTAACAAGGCTAAAAACAATAATAATAATAAAAAAAAATCGGAGTCTTTGTTATTGTAGATAAAAGGTGAACACTTTGTACTTTATTTGTGATGATTCAATTTCAAAACCTTGCAGAAGCTTTTGCAAATAAAAATATATATATATTTTTTTCAAGGTTGAGTGGTTTTTATGGTGAAAAAAAAAACATATATGTAACGGAATTGGCCCGTGACAAACTGAGATATTCCTATGTCTAGGGTCACCTTATGTCCACTAGGGCCATAAGGTGACAAAGAATCATAATTCATATATTACAGAAGACATTAATAAGGGACATTAATAATAATTCATGTTTGCAGGATGTCTTCAAATATCAAAAGCTGTTAGCTATGCAATCTGGGCACACATGCTTTTGAAAGGTGTTAATTCAGGTCTACAAGACCAGAGTGAGTCATACCTTTGTATAATATGCTATTGAAATATCTTAAGGTGTTGGCTATTCACTGTAAAGACATTCCGTTGAAGGTGTTGATTGCACCCACTCTCACAAGACTCTGCCATTGTGTGATAAAGCTGTATAGATAACTTATTCAACTAGATGTCTGTGTTATTATTCAAGGTTAATTGAACCCTATTGAAGATGCGGTGCCGACCGGTCTACATGGTTAGCTTACCTGAATGCCTTTTAGAGTGTAATTGAAGCCCCCCATGGTGTGAAGGGGGGTGGAGATTGCATTGTCCTGTGATTAACTGCATTATGCTTGAGACTGTATAAGAAGCTGAGAAAATACTAATAAATTGTCATTGGAAGCAAGAACGGAGCTCTGTCTCGTCTTATTCTGGGAAAGGATATGGATCGTGTATGCAATATTGTCGGAGTGTGTCAGATAAGCTTGTCGTGGTTGGATGGAAGGTCGTAAGCGGTGGTGACCGTTACATTGGTGGCAGCAGTGGGATGATTCCATCTTCAAAAGGACGGCTACAAGGACACATGACAATGGAGACGCTGTATGAACGGATGAAGCTCTCTTCTCTCATGGACTTACTGGAGAGCCGGGGCAGACCGGCCAGCAACCGTAAGAAAAGGGACATTATCGCAGAACTGGTCGAAATGGATAGAGCTAAAAGGCCCGCCGTAACGGACAGGACACCCGAGGAAGAAAGTTTTGATCGGGCTGTTAACCTAAGACTGGCACATTATGGTCCTAACCCTCCACCGGAGATCAGGGACCGAGTTATTGCGGCTCTGAATGCCACCTTGCTACAGCGAAGAAGTGCTGCAGCAGCTGAAGTCACAGCAGCACCAGCTAAAGGGAGAGGAGAGGTGCAGATACCAGTCTCCATGGAAGAGGAATTCCAAAGAAGGTTACAAGAGATGCGGATACAGCATAGAGGACCAGTATCAGAGGAGGTCCTGTTGGGATGGTCGGATGTGATTCGGTGCCAACTCTGGAAGGAAGCGTTAGATCGGGAGCAGCAAAACCAAGGTAAGGTCCTGCCCTCCATCTATGCAAGGTACTGGCCGCAGTATGACGTACGAATGCTGTTGTTGGGGAAACAACCGAAGCAGGAGTGGACAGCCGAGTTGAGCAGGCTGATCTGGGCAGAGATGCAGCTGGATGAAAGCTACAGAGCCCTCCAGTGGTATGTAGCCCAAGAGTGCCCGTGGCCAGCAGATGACAGCCCCACAGAAGGCCATGACTATGATGGCCTGGGATTATTGTATTGGAGGATGTCCAGTGATCCAGACTTCGGGGATGATCGGGAGTGGCGCTTGGAGGACATAATGGAGCACAGAGAGGAGAAATTGAATATCTCGGGAGGCCACTGGTCACAGGAAGATTTGGAATTTCTGGCCATTCGGGAATGGGAGCTGGAGGTCGCCTACAGACAGCTGCTAGACTCCGCTCAGCAGCAGGGTGGGGCTCCCATTGCCTGGGACTATGAGGAAAGTTCATATGATTCCTGTGGTAGTGGATGGGACTGTGGTCTCCACTCACAGCAACCCAGCGGAAGAGCTGGCAACAGAGCATAGTGCCCCAGGCCTCTGCTCCTCACTAACAGAAGAGGGGGTTCCTGGGGTAGTGGATGGGACTTCAGTCTCCACTGGCACAACCCCAGAAAATGGTACAGGACTGGGACAGGAGGATGTCGGCTTTGCTTTGCAAGCACCGGGGGGTTTTCAACAAGCACCAGTGGATGGGACTTTAGTCTCCACTGGTATACCCCAGGAAGGGGGGGCAGTTGGCCCAGACCCCCAACAGCATGATGGACTGAGCCCAGCCACCCTGCCTTCTCCCCAGCGGCAGGCGTGTTCTCTGAGAGAGGCAGAGGTTGGCGGGGTGAGTAATGCTCAGTTTGGAGCCATTTATTTGGGGTACAGTATGGAGACCAGCATTGGATGACTGGACCTACTGACGGACTTCGGAGTCAACCCGTTTGGGGTTACCACCTGTGTCCGTCTCCCACCGAAAGGGGAGAGATGTAACGGAATGGCCCGTGACAGACTGAGATATTCCTATGTCTAGGGTCACCTTATGTCCACTAGGGCCATAGGGTGACAAAGAATCATAATTCATATATTACAGAAGACATTAATAAGGGACATTAATAATAATTCATGTTTGCAGGATGTCTTCAAATATCAAAAGTTGTTAGCTATGCAATCTGGGCACACATGCTTTTGAAAGGTGTTAATTCAGGTCTACAAGACCAGAGTGAGTCATACTTTTGTATAATATGCTATTGAAATATCTTAAGGTGTTGGCTATTCACTGTAAAGACATTCCGTTGAAGGTGTTGATTGCACCCACTCTCACAAGACTCTGCCATTGTGTGATAAAGTTGTATAGATAACTTATTCAACTAGATGTCTGTGTTATTATTCAAGGTTAATTGAACCCTATTGAAGATGCGGTGCCGACCGGTCTACATGGTTAGCTTACCTGAATGCCTTTTAGAGTGTGATTGAAGCCCCCCATGGTGTGAAGGGGGGTGGAGATTGCATTGTCCTGTGATTAACTGCATTATGCTTGAGACTGTATAAGAAGCTGAGAAAATACTAATAAATTGTCATATCTTTGGAAGCAAGAACGGAGCTCTGTCTCGTCTTATTCTGGGAAAGGATATGGATCGTGTATGCAATATTGTCGGAGTGTGTCAGATAAGCTTGTCGTGGTTTGATGAAAGGTTGTAAGCGGTGGTGACCGTTACAATATATATATAAATAAAAGAATGTGATGAATAAAAACGAAAGAATGTTAATAAATTATTGGTTAGAAAAATAGAAATATATAAAAAAAATAAAAAAATCAGGAGGAAAAAGAACAGTTAAGGAGAGAAGGGGAAGAAGGAGTTAATTGGGGCTGATTGGGGTAAGCTAGGGGTTAAAGTATAACTGAAGGCAAAACGTATTCTTTTTTTTAGTTTTGGATAGAGCGCAGAGGGGTTAGAACCCCGGTCAGGTTTTTTTTTGCTGTCTGTGCCCCCCCCGTCCTGTTTACCTTTATCATCAACAGCCAAAGTAAAAGGGGGACACTTTAGAACATTAATAGACGGGAATTTTTTCAATGGGGACACCCAGGGGGTTCCCTCACTCCCCAATTGGACACAGACAATAAATAAAAACCTAGGAGGTTATAACCCTCCCTTATCCAAAATGAAACAAAAAGATTTGCCTTTGACATTAATAAGGGGATAAAAACAACAGATTTTAATAGTTCAACAAAAAAATACTTTTTACTTGACAGGCTGATTTATCTGACATCATAAACAGATAGAATCTCATCTCTTTGATATGCAGAAGAATAACACATAGCAGACCAAGTAACATGGTTTATAAACATTGATCAGACGGGAGATAGAGAGGTACAAAGTAACATTGTTTATAAACATTGATCAGACGGGAGATAGGGGGATACAAAGTAACATTGGGCTCCATTCGTAAAAGCAGATCACATGCAGTGTTTAGGTGTTTTTTCGCAATTTTATTCACGAAAGGTAAATAAGTAGCGATCCCGGCATGCAATATTTAAGGAACCGGCAGCTGCTGGCATCCATAACAACCAATAAACAACCTGGTTGTTAAGGAGCAGGCAGCCGCCGTTGCTGTATAGTGTGACCCATCGTGGCATCATTCATTGAAAACTTGTAAAGTTATGACAGGTCCTCTTTAAGACGAAGAAGTTCCTTCCTGCCACCGTGTGAGCTTCAGAGAAGTGTTATAAGTTGAGTTTTACCCATCATGCCCCGGGGGCGGGAGGATTGGACATCAGCAGACACACAAATATGAGTAAACATTCCGGCGAGGTCTGTAACCATCAATGTGCCGCCGAGGTCTGTAACTGCCAATGCGCCGCCGAGGTCTGTAACCGTCACTGCACCGGGGAGGTCTGTAACTGTCACTGTGCCGGCGAGGTCTGTAACCGCCAATGCGCCGCCGATGTCTGTAATCTTCACTGCGCCGGCGAGATCTGTAACCGTCAATGCGCCGGCGAAGTCTGTAACCGTCAATGTGCCGGAGAGGTCTGTAACCGTCAATGCGCCGGCGAAGTCTGTAACCGTCAATGTGCCAGCGAGGTCTGTAACCGTCAATGTGCCGGCAAGGTCTGTAACCGTCAATGTACCGGCGAGGACTATAACCGTCAATCTGCCGCCGAGGTCTGTAACCGTCTATGCGCCGCCGAGGTCTGTAACCTTCACTGCGCTGGTGAGGTCTGTAACCGTCAATGCGCCGGCAAGGTCTGTAACCGTCAATGTGCAGGCAAGGTCTGTAACCGTCAATGTGCCGGCGAGGTCTTTAACCGTCAAGGCGCCGGCGAGGTCTGTAACCATCAATGCGCTGGTGAGGTCTGTAACCGTCAAGGCGAGGTCTGTAACTGTCAAGACGAGGTCTGTAATCGTCAATGCGCTGGCGAGGTCTGTAACCGTCAATGCGCCAGATAAGGTCTGTAACCGTCAATGCGCAGGCGAGGTCTGTAACCGTCAATGCGCCGGCGAGGTCTGTAACCGTCAATGCACCAGCGAGGTCTGTAACCGTCAATGCACCGGCGAGGTCTGTAACCATCAAGGCGAGGTCTGTAACCATCAATGCGCCGGTGAGGTCTGTAACCGTCAATGTGCCAGATGAGGTCTGTAACCGTCAATGCGCCGGCGAGGTCTGTAACCGTCAAGGCGGGGTCTGTAACCGTCAACGTGAGGTCTGTAACCGTCAATGCACCGGCGAGGTCTGTAACCGTCAAGGCGAGGTCTGTAACTGCCAATGCCTCGGCGAGGTCTGTAATCGTCAAGGCGCCGGCAAGGTCTGTAACCGTCAAGGCGAGGTCTGTAACTGTCAAGACGAGGTCTGTAATCGTCAATGCGCTGGCGAGGTCTGTAACCGTCAATGCGCCAGATGAGGTCTGTAACCGTCAATGCGCAGGCGAGGTCTGTAACCGTCAATGCGCCGGCGAGGTCTGTAACCGTCAATGCACCAGCGAGGTCTGTAACCGTCAATGCACCGGCGAGGTCTGTAACCATCAAGGCGAGGTCTGTAACCATCAATGCGCCGGTGAGGTCTGTAACCGTCAATGTGCCAGATGAGGTCTGTAACCGTCAATGCGCCGGCGAGGTCTGTAACCGTCAAGGCGGGGTCTGTAACCGTCAACGTGAGGTCTGTAACCGTCAATGCACCGGCGAGGTCTGTAACCGTCAAGGCGAGGTCTGTAACTGCCAATGCCTCGGCGAGGTCTGTAATCGTCAAGGCGCCGGCAAGGTCTGTAACCGTCAAGGCGCCGCCATCGATTTCTCCAATCGAATATAAACAAAGGTTTTGTATTTTGGGAGCTCCATACTCCGCACCATTCCCGGAGAAGAGACACCGCCGGAGAACAATGGCCTGTATTCTGAGCACGGCTCCGGCTCAATCGGGGATTAGGAGATGTGATTTATTGGATTTCATTCTTTGTGAAAGTACGAGAGCCGGGGAGAGAGAAGGGGGGAGAAGAGCGCGGGGCTCGCCATGTGTATGTAAAGACAAGACCTTCTCCAGGAGGACCGCCACACGCCCATATATGTCGGCAGAATGGCATGGCTGGGCACATGGACGTATATATACATCCCCTTTAAGAGCCCAGCACGCGACCCGGTTCGAAGCTCCGTGACCGCGGGACCTACGGACCCGATCGCCGCCGGTGTCCGGCGATCGGTCACAGGAGCAGAAGAACGGGAGAGGTGAGTGTAAACACAGCTTCCCTGTTCTTCACTGTGGCAGTGTCACTGATCGTCTGTTCCCTGATATAGGGAAACACGATCAGTGACGTCACACGTCCAGCCCCACCCCCCTACAGTTAGAAACACACATGAGGTCACACTTAACCCCTTCCTCGCCCCCTAGTGTTAACCCCTTCACTGCCAGTGTCATTTTCACAGTAATCAGTGCATTTTTATAGCACTTTTTGCTGTGAAAATGACAATGGTCCAAAAAATGTGTCAAAAGTGTCCGGTGTGTCCGCCATAATGTCGCAGTCACGATAAAAATCGCTGATCGCCGCCATTACTAGTAAAAAAAAGAATTATTAAAAAAATTGCAATAAAACTATCCCCTATTTTGTAAACGCTAAAAATTTGGCGCAAACCAATCGATAAACGCTTATTGCGATTTTTTTTTTTTTACCAAAAATAGGTAGAAGAATACGTATCGGAGTAAACTAAGAAAAAAAATGTTTTTTTTTATACTTTTTTTGGGGATATTTATTATAGCAAAAAGTAAAAAAAATATTGAATTTTTTTCAAAATTGTCGCTCTATTTTTGTTTATAGCGCAAAAAATGAAAACCGCAGAGGTGATCAAATAGCACCAAAAGAAATCTCTATTTGTGGGGAAAAAAGGACGCCGATTTTGTTTTGGGGGGGCCGCGTCGCACGACCGCGCAATTGTCAGTTAAAGCGACGCAGTGCCGAATCGCAAAAAGGGGCCAGGTCCTTAACCTGCATAATGGTCCGGGGACTCAAGTGGTTAACAGTATGGTGGAAATCCAGCTCTGAACTTTAAGAGGTTAAGAAGGTTTTGAGGCGGCGGCCGGATCTGGTTACTGTGCGGCGGTTCGGTGACACGGAAGACGGCAGGTAATGAGCTGCAGGTTTGTCACATGTGCTTATCCTGCAATAATTCTACAACAAATGATCCGGCCACCAAACAGCATTACAGTACATACAGCGGTTATAGAAAGGAATCACTCACCTTCAAAATAATCACATCTTGTTGCTTGGCAGCCAGAAACGAAAACAGACACATGCCTCGTACGCGCGACCGGATTTTCAGAAGGGAAAACTGCTATGAGAGCTTTTTGTCGGGAATCGCGGCCTGCGCGTACGCTCCATCGCAGTTTTTACGACGGGAAAACTCCTGGACAAAAAAAAACAAAAGAGAGCAGGATCTAATTTTTCACGTCAGGAACAAATCCTGGCGGGAAAACTGTTAGGCTGTATGATTTTCCAACGGGCAAAAAAAAAAGTGCGCATGCTCAGGAGCGAGTTATGAGACGGGAGCGCTCGTTCTGGTAAAACTAGCGTTCGTAATGGAGATAGCACATTCGTCACGCTGTAACAGACAGAAAAGCGCGAATCGTCTTTCACCAAACTTCTACTAACACGAGGATCAACAAAAGCAGCCCGAAGGGTGGCGCCGTTGGAATGGAACCTCCCCTTTATAGTGCCGTTGTACGTGTTGTACATCCAGGGCCCCAAATGACAACCCCCCCTTTTTTTTATATATAAAAAAAAATATTTTTTATGTATTTTTTATTTCCTTTATTTTTATATATTATAATTATTATTAAAGGGCCCAGAGGTCCCCAGGGCCCCAGATGACAACCCTCCTTTTTTTATAAAAATGTTTTACATTTCTTTATATTATTTTATTTCTTTTTTTTATTTATAGATATATTTTTATTAAAGGGCTCAGAGGTCCCCAGGGCCCCATGTTATTTTTGTTTATATATTTTTTATTAAAGGGCCCAGAGGTCCCCAGGGCCCTGGAAGGCAACCCCCCTTGTTTTTTTTATAAATGTTTATTTCATATATATATACACATATTTTTATTTATTTTTTATTTTTTATTAAAGGGCCCATAGGTTTCTTTTTTTTAAAGGGCCCAGAGGTCCCGGATGGAAACCCCCCTTTTTTTGTAATTTCTTTTTATAATTTTTTTTTAAAAGGGTCCAGAGGTCCCCAGGGCCCCAGATGGCAACCACCCTTTTAAAATATATATATATATATATATATATATATATATATATAAATATATATATATATATATATATATTTTTTTTTTCATTTTATTAAAGGGCCCAGAGGTCCCCAGGCCCCGGATGGCTACCCCCTTTTTTGTATATATTTTTCTTTATTCCTCCTTTGTTTTGTAAAGGCCCCCCCCCCCGCTTCTCAATTTCAGGCGGCAGCACCCCCCCCCCGGTTCTCCAGGGGGCCAATGCCTGAAGCTGTGTAAGGGGCCCCATAATTCCTGATGGCGGCCCTGTGTACATCACCACGCTTTGGTCGGGAGGACTTTTGTCTGAGCGTGTGTATGCAAGGCAGCCTGAGAGGAATTCTGTCGGGAAAACGGCAAGGAAAAAATGGTCGTGTGTACTAGGCCAGGGTTTGACAAATTTGCATGGAATCTAGTTCCCCGTGCTCCGTGCCGCCTTGTCCCCCCTGCTCTGTGCCGCCTTGTCCCCCGTGCTCTGTGCCGCCTTGTCCCCCCATTCTCCGTGCCGCCTTGTCCCCCGTTCTCCGTGCCGCCTTGTCCCCTGTTCTCTGTGCCGCCTTGTCCCCGTGCTCTGTGCCGCCTTGTCCCCCGTTCTCTGTGCCGCCTTGTCCCCCCATTCTCCGTGCCGCCTTGTCCCCCCGTTTTCTGTGCCGCCTTGTCCCCCGATCTCCGTGCCGCCTTGTCCCCCGTGCTCTGTGCCGCCTTGTCCTCCGTACTCCGTGCCGCCTTGTCCCCCGTGCCACCTTTGTCCCCCGTGCTCCATGCCGCCTTTGTCCCCCGTGCTCCGTGCCGCCTTTGTCCCCCGTGCCGCCTTGTCCCCCGTGCTCCGTGCCGCCTAGTCCCCCGTGCTCCGTGCTGCCTAGTCCCTGTGCTCCGTGTCTGCTCCCCCCCTCCGTGCCGCTCTCCCCCCTCAATATGTCAGGATGGAGAGCGGAGGTAGGAGCCTGAATGAGCCTGAATGAACATAGTCGGTGATCACTGACTCTGTCCATTCACATAACTGAGCATCGTAACCTGTGTTTACAATATTTACAAATTGCAATAAATATTTTGAAAAATAAAATAACATAAAATGTAAAAAAAAAAAAAAAAAAACACTGACAATCCACCCCCCCCCCCCCAAAAAAAAAGAAAAACTGCAGAATTAAAAAAAAAAAATTGTAAAAAAAAAAAATACTGTCACATGACATAAAAAAAAGTATCGGTAATCGGTATCAGCGAGTACTTGAAAAAAAGTATCGGTACTTGTACTCGGTCTCAAAAAAGTGGTATCGGGACAACCCTACTGGAGACCATATCTGGAATTTAACTGCAGCTTCGGAAAGATACGGGCCATCCAAACTCCAGCAATGGCACCAGGCAGAGCATCCCTCTTGTAGCGAGTGTGTAAGTCTAACCTCTCCCCCTCTCTTATCTATGTGCATGGGGGGGGGGGGGTGCAGTGAATGTCAGTATCAGGCTCAACCGTTGAGTAATAAGTTCAATGGATAATAAGCCCAACTTGTGTATACCTAACTTTTATTTAATCTATGGAGACAGGGGGAGCAGTGAATATGACTAATACACCCAACTGATGAGTAATAGGCCCAACAGATAATAAGCCCAACTTGTGTATACCTAACTTTTATTTAATCTATGGAGACAGGGGGAGCAGTGAATATGACTAATACACCCAACTGATGAGTAATAGGCCCAACAGATAATAAGCCTAACTTGTGTATACCTAACTTTTATTTAACCACTTCCCTACCGTAGGACGTCATATGACATCCTGGACTTTAGGGGGGATATCTGAATGATGGGTGCAGCTACAGGCATCATTCAGATATCCTTCTTTTCAGACGGCGATTCCGCGCACCATAAGAATACTCATAGCGTCGGTCCCGCCTCTTGATCGTTCTTGTAGGCGGCGGAAGGGGACGTCCCCCCCCCCCCTGCCATGCAGTGCTTCTCCGGGCTCTCCCACGCCATTGAAGGCCCTGAGTTAGAATCGGCCTGCGCCAGATGAGGAGGATAGAGATTTCTCTATGACCGTCAAAGGCCCAGGCCTCTCTCCATAAAGAGGACCTGTCACACACCATTCCTATTACAAGGGATGTTTACATTCCTTGTAATAGGAATAAAAGTTAAAAAAATTAAGTAAAAAAAAAAAATTAAACGCCCCTGTCCCCAGTAGCTCACGCTTAGAAGGTGAACGCGCACGTAAGTCCCGCCCACATATGTAAACGCCGTTCAAACCACACATGTGAGGTATCGTACCATGCTCTAGAGTGAGAGCAATAATTCTAGCACTAGACCTTGAAACATTTTTGTGAAGAGGGGGTGTCCCTGAATGGTAGTTTGGAAATGTGGCCACCCTATGCTCTGTGCCTCTCTTATATAGTGATGGCTTATCCTAAAGCCCCCTTATTGGTCCCTCTAGGCCCGCAGGCCATGGTTCAAATGCCATGGAGTAGATTCTGGTTTGGAAAACAAATTATCCTTGGCAAATGAAGGCACATTTCAGGACATGGTCTGTATAACAGGCAGCAGAATACTTGTCAGTTTAGAAGCATTGGTTTGAAGTCTCTGTGCTCCCTCCGGGAGTGTTTCATACACAGCAGCTCTGGCAGTTGAGTTGCATATTTCTATATATACTGTATATATAGAGAGAGTGAGAAGAAGAGTAATGATTAAATATGGAGGTCCGGCAAATTTAGAGATTCCCAATTTGCACATCAAGGTCATCATACAAAATTAGAAATCCGCACACGCACTAGACCAGTGGACGGTGTCAGTAGAGCAGTGGATGGTGTCAGTAGGGCAGTGGACGGTGTCAGTAGAGCAGTGGATGGTGTCAGTAGGGCAGTGGATGGTGTCAGTAGGGCAGAGGACGGTGTCAGTAGGGCAGTGGATGGTGTCAGTAGAGCAGTGAATGGTGTCAGTAGGGCAGTAAATGGTGTCAGTAGGGCAGTGGATGGTGTCAGTAGAGCAGTGGATGGTGTCAGTAGGGCAGTGGATGGTGTCAGTAGGGCAGTGGATGGTGTCAGTAGAGCAGTGGATGGTGTCAGTAGGGCAGTGGATGGTGTCAGTAGGGCAGTGGATGGTGTCAGTAGGGCAGTGGATGGTATCAGTAGGGCAGTGGATGGTGTCAGTAGAGAAGTGGATGGTGTCAGTAGAGCAGTGGATGGTGTCAGTAGAGCAGTGGATGGTGTCAGTAGAGCAGTGAATGGTGTCAGTAGAGCAGTGAATGGTGTCAGTAGGGCAGTAAATGGTGTCAGTAGAGCAGTGGATGGTGTCAGTAGAGCAGTGGATGGTGTCAGTAGAGCAGTGAATGGTGTCAGTAGGGCAGTAAATGGTGTCAGTAGGGCAGTGGATGGTGTCAGTAGAGCAGTGGATGGTGTCAGTAGGGCAGTGGATGGTGTCAGTAGGGCAGTGGATGGTGTCAGTAGAGCAGTGGATGGTGTCAGTAGGGCAGTGGATGGTGTCAGTAGGGCAGTGGATGGTGTCAGTAGAGCAGTGGATGGTGTCAGTAGGGCAGTGGATGGTGTCAGTAGGGCAGTGGATGGTATCAGTAGGGCAGTGGATGGTGTCAGTAGGGCAGTGGATGGTGTCAGTAGAGAAGTGGATGGTGTCAGTAGAGCAGTGGATGGTGTCAGTAGAGCAGTGGACGGTGTAAGTAGGGCAGTGGATGGTGTCAGTAGAGCAGTGGGCGGTGTCAGTACAGAGGAGGACTTTGTCAGTAGGACAGTAGAGCAGTGGACAGTGTCAGTAGGGCAGAGAATGGTGTTACTAAGGCATTGGGCAGTGTCAGCAGTTTTTTTTATTATTTATTATTATTTATGTTAATGATTAGCGTGTGCCCATGAATATGCCATCAGCAAGTTTTTACTTTTGTCCCCTGTGCAAAAAAATTGTCCAGAGATGCTTAAAACTTAGAGAGTTGTGAACCGTTGAATAAAATGGACATAAGTCATTTTTTTCTGTCTAATTAACTTTGTGTCTCTATGTGACCCCCGCGGTGCCATCGCTCCGTTATCCCAGCGCAGCCATGCTGCGTCCAAGGACTACACTCGCTGGGCACACTGCGTGAAATGTTCCAGGACCGGTGCGGCGGAGGGACGCTGCGCGGGGGGTGCTAAGCACAGTCACCCCATCTTGTGTACAGCGGTCATAAAAACTGAATTTTAATAAGGTGCTGTGTATACTTTATCGGAAGTCGAGACTGAAACATTGTAACTGCTCCGAGCGCTGGACAGATCAAAACAATCCCCTAAAAAATATACAATTTGTTTCACTGTAACTTCACCATCTCTAGATAAATGATACACTGTGTCCCATCCAATAAATCCCCCTTTTACATCAAGAGCCCCCCCATCTCATCAGAGGCCCCCCTTTTACACCAGAAGCCCCCATTACATTAGAGTCTCCCTTTCACATCAAAAGTCCCCCATTTCACATCAGAAGTCCCCTATTTTATGAGAACCCCCTTTTTACATCAGAGGTCCCCATCTTGTTAGAGCCCCCTCTTCTATCAGAATCCCCCTTTTACATTACAAGCCCCGCAATTGCATAGGACCTCCCCCGTTTCACATCAAAGGTCCCCCTTTTCACACCAGAAGCCCCCTATTTTATGAGAACCCCCATTTCACATCAGAGGTCCCCATCTTGTTAGAGCCCCGTCTTCTATCAGAATCCCCTTTTACATTACAAGAACCCCCATTGCATAGGAGCTCCCCCGTTTCACGTCAAAAATCCCCCTTTTCACATCAGAAGCCCCCTATTTTATGAGAACCCCCCATTTCACATCAGAGGTCACCATCTTGTTAGAGCCCCGTCTTCTATCAGAATCCCCTTTTACATTACAAGAACCCCCATTGCATAGGAGCTCCCCCGTTTCACGTCAAAAGTCCCCCTTTTCACAACAGAAGCCCTCTATCTTATGAGATCTCATCAACCCCCCCCCACTTCCAAGAGAGTGCCCCTTTTACATCAAAAGCCCCCATCACATAAGAGCTCCCCCTTTCACATAAAGCCTCCCTATCTTATCAGAACCCCCATTCCATCAGAACCTTCCCCCATCTCATTAGAGTCCACCTTTTACATCAATAGCCCCTCCATTACATTAGAGTCCCCACTTTCAAATGAAATGTCCCCCATTTCACATTAGAAACACCCCAACCCCCATCTCATTACAGCCCCTATTTTATATCAGAAACCCAAGCCCCATCTCATGAGAACCCCCCTTTCACACCAGAAGCCCCCCATCTCATTAGAGTCCCCCTTTTACATCAATAGCCTCTCATTACATTAGAGTTCCCCCTTTCAAATAATGTCCCCCCTTTCACATCAGAAGCCCCCTATTTTATCAAAGTCCTCCCCTTCCATCAGAGTTGCCCTTTTACATCAAAAGTCACCATCACATAACGGCTCCCCCTTTTTACATCAGAAGCCCCCATCTCATTAGAGTGCCCTTTTACATCAGAAGCCCCCCCCCCTATTACATTAGAGTCCCCTCTTTCACATTAAAAGTCCAATATTTCACATCAGAAGCCCCCCATCTCTTCAGAGCCCTCCCCTTCCATCAGAGTCCCCATTTTACATCAGAAGCCCCCCTTCACATAAGAGCTCCCCCCTCTTTCACATCAGAAGCCCAACCCTATCTCATCAGAACCCCCATTCCTTCAGAGTCCCAATTTAGTCGGAAGACACTTATCTCATCAAAGCCTGAAAAGTCCCTATTCTGTTAGAAACCCCCCGTTCCACCAGAAGCCCCCATCACATAAAGCCGCGTACACACGGCAGAAAACCTCGACGGGCGGAACACATCGTTCCGCCCGTCGAGGTTCTCGGACGGCCGTCAGATTCGGCGACCAGCCCGTCGGGAAAGGCGACCAGCCATTCATCCCGACGGGCCGTCGAGCAAATAGAGAACCTGCTCTCTATTTCGGCTCGACGGCATTCCCGACGGGATGCTCGCCGAATCCGTACACACGCCCGAGGTTCTCGGCAGAATCAGGATGCCAGCGAGGTTCTCGCTGGTTTCTGCCGAGAACCTCGGCCGTGTGTACGGATTCGGCGAGCTTTAGGCTATAGGTTGGAGATCCTGATCTGGACCAATCATTCAGAGAGCCAGTATGTATATATATATATATATATATATATATATATATATATATATATATATATATATATATATAAACAGTTTATAAGTTTACATACCCTAGCAGAATTTATGATTTCTTGGCCATTTTTGAAGGCAGGTCACTGGTCAGTGTGTGTAGGTCAGGCAGGTCAGTGTGTGTAGGTCAGGCAGGTCACTGGTCAGTGTGTGTAGGTCAGGCAGGTCAGTGTGTGCAGGTCAGTGGTCAGTGTGTGTAGGTCAGGCAGGTCAGTGATCAGTGTGTGTATGTCAGGCAGGTCAGTGGTCAGTGTGTGTAGGTCACGCAGGTCAGTGTGTGTAGGTCACGCAGGTCAGTGGTCAGTGTGTGTGGGTCAGGCAGGTCAGTGGTCAGTGTGTGTAGATCAGGCAGGTCAGTGGTCAGTGTGTGTAGGTCAGGCAGGTCAGTGTGTGTAGGTCAGGCAGGTCACTGGTCAGTGTATGTAGGTCAGGCAGGTCACTGGTCAGTGTGTGGAGGTCAGGCAGGTCAGTGTTCAGTGTATGTAGGTCAGGCAAGTCACTGGACAGTGTATGTAGGTCAGGCAGGTCAGTGGTCAGTGTGTGTAGGTCAGGCAAGTCACTGGTCAGTGTATGTAGGTCAGGCGGTCAGTGTACGTAGGTCAGGCAGGTCACTGATCAGTGTATGTAGTTCAGGCAGGTCACTGGTCAGTGTATGTAGGTCAGGCAGGTCACTGGTCAGTGTGTGGAGGTCAGGCAGGTCACTGGTCAGTGTGTGGAGGTCAGGAAGGTCAGTGTTCAGTGTATGTAGGTCAGGCAAGTCACTGGTCAGTGTATGTAGGTCAGGCAGGTCAGTGGTCAGTGTGTGTAGGTCAGGCAAGTCACTGGTCAGTGTATGTAGGTCAGGCAGGTCAGTGTACGTAGGTCAGGCAGGTCACTGATCAGTGTATGTAGTTCAGGCAGGTCACTGGTCAGTGTATGTAGTTCAGGCAGGTCACTGGTCAGTGTATGTAGGTCAGGCAGGTCAGTGGTCAGTGTGTGTAGATCAGGCAGGTCAGTGGTCAATGTACATAGGTCAGGCAGGTCACTGGTCAGTGTGTGAAGGTCAGGCAGGTCAGTGTGTGTAGGTCAGGCAGGTCACTGGTCAGTGTGTGTAGGTCAGGCAGGTCAGTGTGTGTAGGTCAGGCAGGTCACTGGTCAGTGTGTGTAGCCAGGTCAGGCATGTCACTGGTCAGTGTGTGTAGGTCAGGCAGGTCAGTGTGTGTAGGTCAGGCAGGTCACTGTTCAGTGTAAGTAGGTCAGGCAGGTCACTGGTCAGTGTACGTAGGTCAGGCAGGTCACTGGTCAGTGTACGTAGGTCAGGCAGGTCAGTGGTCAGTGTATGTAGGTCAGGCAGGTCAGTGTATGTAGGTCAGGCAGGTCAGTGGTCAGTGTATGTAGGTCAGGCAGGTCACTGTGAGTAGGTCAGGCAGGTCACTGGTCAGTGTATGTAGGTCAGGCAGGTCACTGTGAGTAGGTCAGGCAGGTCACTGGTCAGTGTATGTAGGTCAGGCAGGTCACTGTGAGTAGGTCAGGCAGGTCACTGGTCAGTGTATGTAGGTCAGGCAGGTCACTGGTCAGTGTATGTAGGTCAGGCAGGTCAGTGTGTGTAGGTCAGATCACGAACAGATCACAGGTAAGGATGGTGACCTTTAATAGCCATTCAAACCCCTTTGTGACACATTGGGCCAGATTCAGAGACATCTGCCTATCTTTAGGCAGGCGTAGCGTATCTCAGATACACTATGCCGCCGTAACTAGCAGTGGCAGGTTCCTTATTCAGAAAAACTTGCGGCGTAAGTTACGGCGGCGTAGTGTCACTGTGTCGGCGTAAGGCCGCGCAATTCAAATGTGGAAGATGGGGGCGTGATCCATGTAAATGAATCATGACCCCCACGTAATTTACGTTTTTTTCTGAAGGGCGCATGCCCCGTCCGTGAACGTATCCCAGTGCGCATGCGTGAAATCACGTCGCAAGTAGTCAATGTAAACGACGTAAACGTAATTTACGCCCAGCCCCATTCCCGAACGATTTACGCAAACGACGTACAATTCGACGCTGTCCCGACGTCCATACTTAACATTGGCTGCGCCTCATATAGCAGGGGTAACTTTACGCTGGACTAACGCTTACTCAAACTACGTAAAATTCGACGCCTGGCTGCAAGTACGTTCGTGAATCGGCATATCTCCCTAATTTCCATATTCGACGCATAAGTCGAGGGAAGCGCCACCTATCGGCCAGCGTTAATATACACCAAAGATCCGACGGCGTAGTAAGACTTACGTCGGTCGGATCAAGCAGAAATGTAGGCGTAAATGCCTTTCTGAATCGGCGTAAGGATGCGCTGGCGCAAATTAAAAAAAACGGCGGCGTATCTGAAGATACGCCGCCGTAAAAGCTATCTGAATCTGCCCCCTTGTGTGCATGTTATCAGGCCAAAATCACTGGGGACAGGGTATGTAAACTTTTGATCGGGGTCATTTGGGAAGTTTCTCTTGTGATTATGATATAAAAAGAGTAAACACAGATGATTGATAATAAACGGCTTCAGCCAATCACTAACCATGAGTGAGAGAAAAGTTTTTGTGTTATCATTTCATATTCTCTGGAAAATGGCAAAGAAATCAAAGATTCTGCCCCAGGGTGTGTAAACTTATGAGCACAACTGTATATATATATATAGATATATGTTTATTTTATTTTTAGCAGTGAGGCAGATGATGATGTGATGAGGTAGCAAAGGATTCTGCTGAATTTCATCCTTTAACTCAAGCCTGATTTTTTTTTCTAATGAATCTGACCCCCCCCCCCTTCTATCTTCCCCCCCATCCTCCCTCCTGCGCTCTCTTGTGTCAGGTTCAGCCAGGGTCCTGTCATGTGATATGTTGAGAAGTGACACTCGGGGCGAGGTGCCAACCTCAGAATATGATTCACGGCCTCTGACTCGATTCAGGGATGACTCCACGGTATTAAGGAGGGGGGGGGCATGAGGAGGGATTGCCGTGATTGCCACTGTGCCATGCCATTGTCGCCACTGTGCCAGGTCATTAATTGTCGCCACTGTGCCATCAATTGTCGCCACTGTGCCATGCCATTGTCGCCACTGTGCCATGCCATCAATTGTCGCCACTGTGCCATGCCATTGTCGCCACTGTGCCATGCCATTGTCGCCACTGTGCTATGCCAAATGCAGCCTCTGTGCCCATCAATTGCCACCAGTTTGCTCCTAAAATGCCGCTAGATTGCCCCCCCCTCCCCCGCCTGCCACTTACCTTTCTCGGTCAGCCATCCTCGAATCCTCCTCCATGATCCCTCCATGTAGTCCCGCCCTCAATGTTACTTTAGCCAATCAGGTTACCGGTAACCAGATCTGGTGAACCTGATTGGCTGATTGTCAGTGTTGACCAGGGTATGGGATCCCCCCCCTGCGTCCCCTGGTTAACTATTTGGCAGCTGATTAGGGCCCTCAGGTGCTGGCTCTGATAGACACTTCCACAGCCAACCAGCTGCTGTTATTCAGATGGCCGGCGCTTGCCAGGGGGCCGGCCATCTAAATAGTGGGCGGCAGCGGCGACAATACATAGATTCATGCAACGCATGAATCTATGTATTCTTTTCAGTGGCGGTGCAGGAGCGAGAGGGGGGCGGCGCTCCTGCGCCCACTATGGACGCACCGCCACTGAGTCATGCACCCCACTGCATGGCATTCCTCAGGGCGGCTTCCCTGGTGGTGACAACAGTGGGCCCCATCGGTGTAATATGTTCTGCAATGGCCACTTGTAGGCTCCACTGGAAGCCCATGATGTGACTGAGGACTGAGTGACAACACAAGAGTTGGGAGACAGGGACAGAGCGTTGTCACCCTCTAATAGGAAGTCCCTGAAAAGGGACAGCCAAAGCAACCAATCGGATTTCAGTTTATTATATTGAGATAACTGAGAGATAATTTCTGGTTTGTCACTATAGACGGCTCTGTTTTTTCGTTTGGTATTAATCTGAATGTCTCTTATGCCTCGTGTACACGGTCTGACTTTTGACCGTGCAAAAGTTTACCGTGAGTCCGTCAGAAGTCCGACGGAAAGGACGAGAACAGGTTCTCTATCTAAGGTCTGTCGGACTTCCGAGGAAAAAAAGTCAGATGGAGGGATGGAGGCTACACACGGCCAGACTTTCCGACAAAAAAAGTCTGATGGAGGCTACACACGGCTGGATTTTCCCAGAAAAAAAGTCATATGGAGGCTACACACGGCCGGACTTTCCGAGAAAGAAGGTCTGTCTGACATTTTTTTTTTCGGATAGTCCGGCTGTGTGTACGAAGCATTAGTATAGTGGAGGGTTCCAGAGTCTGTAGCAGCATTATGGGACAGCAGAATTGATGTCCACCATGAAGTGTCGTAGAGGTGAGAGAAGTCGTGGGACAGGAGAGTTGATGTCCACCATGAAGTGTCTTAGAGGGGAGAGAAGTCGTGGGACAGGAGAGTTGATGTCCACCATGAAGTGTCTTAGAGGGGAGAGAAGTCGTGGGACAGGAGAGTTGATGTCCACCATGAAGTGTCTTAGAGGGGAGAGAAGTCGTGGGACAGGAGAGTTGATGTCCACCATGAAGTGTCTTAGAGGGGAGAGAAGTCGTGGGACAGGAGAGTTGATGTCCACCATGAAGTGTCTTAGAGGTGAGAGAAGTCGTGGGACAGGAGAGTTGATGTCCACCATGAAGTGTCTTAGAGGGGAGAGAAGTCGTGGGACAGGAGAGTTGATGTCCACCATGAAGTGTCTTAGAGGGGAGAGAAGTCGTGGGACAGGAGAGTTGATGTCCACCATGAAGTGTCTTAGAGGGGAGAGAAGTCGTGGGACAGGAGAGTTGATGTCCACCATGAAGTGTCTTAGAGGGGAGAGAAGTTGTGGGACAGGAGAGTTGATGTCCACCATGAAGTGTCTTAGAGGGGAGAGAAGTCGTGGGACAGGAGAGTTAATGTCCACCATGAAGTGTCTTAGAGGGGAGAGACGTTGTGGCACAGGAGAGTTGATGTCCACCATGAAGTGTCTTAGAGGGGAGAGAAGTCGTGGGACAGGAGAGTTGATGTCCACCATGAAGTGTCTTAGAGGGGAGAGAAGTCGTGGGACAGGAGAGTTGATGTCCACCATGAAGTGTCTTAGAGGGGAGAGAAGTCGTGGGACAGGAGAGTTGATGTCCACCATGAAGTGTCTTAGAGGGGAGAGAAGTCGTGGGACAGGAGAGTTGATGTCCACCATAAAGTGTCTTAGAGGGGAGAGACATTGTGGGACAGGAACGTTGATGTTCACCATGAAGTGTCTTAGAGGGGAGAGAAGTCGTGGGACAGGAGAGTTGATGTCCACCATGAAGTGTCTTAGAGGGGAGAGAAGTCGTGGGACAGGAGAGTTGATGTCCACCATGAAGTGTCTTAGAGAGGAGAGAAGTCGTGGGACAGGAGAGTTAATGTCCACCATGAAGTGTCTTAGAGGGAAGAGACATTGTGGGACAGGAACGTTGATGTTCACCATGAAGTGTCTTAGAGAGGAGAGAAGTCGTGGGACAGGAGAGTTGATGTCCACCATGAAGTGTCTTAGAGGTGAGAGAAGTCGTGGGACAGGAGAGTTGATGTCCACCATGAAGTGTCTTAGAGGGGAGAGAAGTCGTGGGACAGGAGAGTTGATGTCCACCATGAAGTGTCTTAGAGGGGAGAGAAGTCGTGGGACAGGAGAGTTGATGTCCACCATGAAGTGTCTTAGAGGGGAGAGAAGTCGTGGGACAGGAGAGTTGATGTCCACCATGAAGTGTCTTAGAGGGGAGAGACATTGTGGGACAGGAACGTTGATGTTCACCATGAAGTGTCTTAGAGGGGAGAGACGTTGTGGGACAGGAACGTTGATGTCCACCATGAAGTGTCTTAGAGGGGAGAGACATTGTGGGACAGGAGAGTTGATGTCCACCATGAAGTGTCTTAGAGGGGAGAGAAGTCGTGGGACAGGAGAGTTAATGTCCACCATGAAGTGTCTTAGAGGGGAGAGACGTTGTGGCACAGGAGAGTTGATGTCCACCATGAAGTGTCTTAGAGGGGAGAGAAGTCGTGGGACAGGAGAGTTGATGTCCACCATGAAGTGTCTTAGAGGGGAGAGAAGTCGTGGGACAGGAAAGTTGATGTCCACTATGAAGTGTCTTAGAGGGGAGAAAAGTCGTGGGACATGAACGTTGATGTCCACCATGAAGTGTCTTAGAGGGGAGAGAAGTCGTGGGACAGGAACTTTGATGTCCATCATGAAGTGTCTTGGAGGGGAGAGAAGTCGTGGGACAGAAACGATGATGTCCACCATGAAGTGTCTTAAAGGGGAGAGAAGTTGTGGGACAGGAAATTTGATGTCCACCATGAAGTGTCTTAGAGGGGAGAGAAGTCGTGGGACAGGAATGTTGATGTCCACCATGAAGTGTCTTAGAGGGGAGAGAAGTTGTGGGACAGGAATGTTGATGTCCACCATGGAGTGTCTTAGGCGGCGTACACACGATCGGATATATCCAATGAAAACGGTCCGCGGACCATTTCCATCGGATATGTCCGATCGGGAGTTTGATCCGATGGCGTGTACACACCATCGGATCAAATTCCCCGCCGCCGGACGGCGCGGTGACGTAGTGGTGACGCGGCGGTGACGTTGACGCCGCCGCGTCACCGCCACGTCACCGCACCAGGAAGTAAAACACTTCCGCGCATGCGGCGAATCCATTCGGCAGCGGCGTGGCGGCGGTGGGGGCCGACATGTCTGCTGGTAAGTGTACTAACCAGCAGACATGTCGGGCGGACAGATTCCCACCGGATAGATTTCAAAGCATGCTTTGAAATCTGTCGGGTGGAGAAATCTGTCCGCTAGCCCATACACACGAGCGGAGATGTCTGCTGAAACGGTCCATCGGACCGTTTTCAGCGGACATATCCCCTCGTGTGTACGCGGCCTTATAGTGCTGCTCACGAATATTCGCATTGCGAATATTCGTTACGAATATTGCATATTCGAGTATTAGCGAATAACTCGAATATCGCGGTGAATATTCGCTATTGCGAATATTCGTATTTTTCCAAATTTATTTTTAAAACAGATCACATCCTAGTGATCTCCATCGACATCTAAAAGCATTGCTGGTATGATTAGAGACCCTGGGCCGAGTAGCTGAGGCGATCCTTTTATGTTGCAGAATATTCGCGAATGCGTTCTCTGCCCTTCTGTGTTTTGTGTATATAAAAAAAAAAATTAGCTTTAGTTTAGTCATATAAGTTTGTGTAAGTAGAGTTAGTGTTTAGTGCCTATTAGTTTAGTAATCCAGGAAATGATCTCCGTTTTCGCGTGTTGACGAGAATTTCGCAATCAATTTCGCATTCGCACTAGCGAAATTTCGCTAACATTTTTTTTTTATAAAATATCACGAATATTCGATATTAACGAATATTCGCAAATACATTCTCTGCCCTTCTGTGTTTTGTGTATAAAAAAAAAAAAAATTAGCTTTAGTTTTAGTCATATAATTTTGTGGACGTAGAGTTAGTGTTTAGTGCATATTAGTTTAGTAATCCAGGAAATGATCTCCGTTTTCGCGTGTTGACGAGAATTTAGCAATCAATTTCGCATTCGCATTAGCGAAATTTCGCATTTTTTTTTTTTGATAAAATATCACGAATATTCGATATTAACGAATATTCGCAAATATTCTTCTATATATTCGCGCAATATCGCAAAATCGAATATGGCGTATTCCGCTCATCACTAGTGTCTTAGAGGGGAGAGAAGTTGCGGGACAGGAACTTTGATGTCCACCATGAAGTGTCTTAGAGGGGAGAGAAGTTGCGGGACAGGAACTTTGATGTCCACCATGAAGTGTCTTAGAGGGGAGAGACGTTGTGGGACAGGAACGTTGATGTCCACCATGAAGTGTCTTAGAGGGGAGAGAAGTCGTGGACAGTAGAGTTGATGTCCACCATGAAGTGTCTTAGAGGGGAGAGAAGTTGCGGGACAGGAACTTTGATGTCCACCGTGAAGTGTCTTAGAGGAGAGAGAAGTTGTGGGACAGGAATGTTGATGTCCACCATAAAGGGTCTTAGAGGGGAGAGAAGTTGCGGGACAGGAACTTTGATGTCCACCATGAAGTGTCTTAGAGGGGAGAGAAGTTGCGGGACAGGAACTTTGATGTCCACCATGAAGTGTCTTAGAGGGGAGAGACGTTGTGGGACAGGAACGTTGATGTCCACCATGGAGTGTCTTAGAGGGGAGAGACGTTGTGGGACAGGAACGTTGATGTCCACCATGAAGTGTCTTAGAGGGGAGAGAAGTCGTGGACAGTAGAGTTGATGTCCACCATGAAGTGTCTTAGAGGGGAGAGAAGTTGCGGGACAGGAACTTTGATGTCCACCGTGAAGTGTCTTAGAGGAGAGAGAAGTTGTGGGACAGGAATGTTGATGTCCACCATAAAGGGTCTTAGAGGGGAGAGAAGTTGCGGGACAGGAACTTTGATGTCCACCGTGAAGTGTCTTAGAGGAGAGAGAAGTTGCGGGACAGGAACTTTGATGTCCACCGTGAAGTGTCTTAGAGGAGAAAGAAGTTGTGGGACAGGAATGTTGATGTCCACCATGAAGTGTCTTAGAGGGGAGAGAAGTTGCGGGACAGGAACTTTGATGTCCACCATGAAGTGTCTTAGAGGAGAGAGAAGTTGTGGGACAGGAACGTTGATGTTCACCATGAAGTATCTTAGAGGGGAGAGAAGTCGTGGACAGTAGAGTTGGTGTCCACCATGAAGTGTCTTAGAGGGGAGAGACGTTGTGGGACAGGAACGTTGATGTCCACCATGAAGTGTCTTATGCCGCGTACACACGGTCGTTTTTTGCGATTAAAAAAAACGACGTTTTTTAAAACGTCATTTAAATTGATCGTGTGTGGGCAAAACGTCGTTTTCTGTCTTCAAAAAAACGACCAAAAAAAAATTCCAACATGCTTGAATTTTTTGTGTCGTTTTTCAGAATGTCGTCTTTTGTTTCACAAAAAATGATCGTGTGTGGGCAAAACGACGTTGAAAACGACGTTTTCAAACCCGCGCATGCCCAGAAGCAAGTTATGAGACGGGAGCTTCAATAGAACAGAGTGCCGTCGAAAGTGTCTTACGTAACCGCGCTTTGCAAGAGCATTTTCACAAAACGATGGTGTGTATGCAACATCGTTTTTTAAAATGAAGTTTGAAAAACGTTGTTTTGTTTCATGAGATAAAACAACGTTTTTTACATCACAAAAAGTGATCGTGTGTACGCGGCATTAGAGGGTGAGAGACGTCGTGGGACAGGAACGTTGATGTCCACCATGGAGTGTCTTAGGCGGCGTACACACGATCGGACATATCCGATGAAAACGGTCCGCGGACCATTTCCATCGGATATGTCCGATCGGGAGTTTGATCCGATGGCGTGTACACACCATCGGATCAAATTTACCGCCGCTGGACGGCGCGGTGACGTGGCGGTGACGCGGCGGTGACGTTGACGCCGCCGCGTCACCGCCACGTCACCGCACCAGGAAGTAAAACACTTCCGCGCATGCGCCGAATCCATTCGGCAGCGGCGTGGCGGCGGTGGGGGCCGACATGTCTGCTGGTAAGTGTACTAACCAGCAGACATGTCGGGCGGACAGATTCCCACCGGATAGATTTCAAAGCTTGCTTTGAAATCTGTCGGGTGGAGAAATCTGTCCGCTAGCCCATACACACGAGCGGAGATGTCTGCTGAAACGGTCCATCGGACCGTTTTCAGCGGACATATCCCCTCGTGTGTACGCCGCCTTAGAGGGGAGAGACGTTGTGGGACAGGAACGTTGATGTTCACCATGAAGTGTCTTAGAGGGGAGAGACATTGTGGGACAGGAGAGTTGATGTCCACCATGAAGTGTCTTGGAGGGGAGAGACGTTGTGGGACAGGAACGTTGATGTTCACCATGAAGTGTCTTAGAGGGGAGAGAAGTTGTGGGACAGGAAAGTTGATGTCCACCATGAAGTGTCTTGGAGGGGAGAGAAGTTGTGGGACAGGAACGTTGATGTCCACCATGAAGTGTCTTAGAAGTCAGACCTTCACACACATACAAAGCGGCTGCAGGAGATTAGAACCAATCCTTCTCATGTACGAGAACGTCTCTGCTTTAAAGCTTGATGACAATAATCTTATCAGAAAACAGTGTGAATGAGAGGTGTGAAGATTCACACATAGAGGGAGGTGACTGTGCAAGAGGGTGACATTCTATCTTCTGCAAAGCGTCAGCTATAGCAAGGTGCCCTCCTCTTCCACCGCTGGCAAGGAGCCATCATATGCACTATGACCCGCATGCTTGGCCAATCACAGTGCCGTCTGTACAGAGAGCCGTAATTGGCCAAAGCCAAGTTGGCTTTGGCCAATTATGCCTCGGGGGATTTAGTACACGCCCCACGCTATATAAGGCCGCCTGGAAGTCGGCCTTGTGTAGTGTGTTGCGGCGTTGATGAAAGACAAACAGAGAGAGAGAGAGAGAGAGAGAGAGAGAGTGTCATTTCAATTTAGTTAGATAGAGCAGGCAGGCGAGTCAGTTAGCTGCAGTTAGAGTGTGTAGAGGATATATATGCATCCCAGGTGTTGTATATATATATATATATATATATATATATATATATATATATATATATATACACTGTATTCAGTTTAGCTAGATCCGTTCCTGTATGCTCTTCCTAATATACTGACAGGCAGGCAGGTGATTGTGCTAGCTGCAATTTTCTCACTTAGTGTATGGTGTCTTATGCACAGTGTGCACCTAAAGCTTACCTGAATACAATTGCTGGTGTTCTCATACTAATACAGGCAGGGAGCTCCGAGTATTGTCAGTTAGTGTACTGTGTCCTTTTCAAAAATGTAACAGTTCAAAATTACAAACAGATTCTACCTAACACAACAAACCTACAGTCTCTTTCTTGTTTGAACCGCCTGTATACTGCTGTTCAGAGTGACCAGGGGGGAGGGGAAAACCCATGCTATTTTTCTCAGTGATTTTCATCCATATTGCCAGGACTAGAAATTACGTTAAAGCCGCAAGCAGTTTTAAATGACTTTTTTCCTATATAAATGTCATTTTGTGCAGGTACAGTTCTAAACACGGGAAACATGCGCCACTTCACAGGCATACTATAGACACCCAGCAGGTACGATATTTAAAGGAATATTTCACTTTTTTTTCACTTTAAGCATCATTAAAATCACTGCTCCCGAATAAACGGACGTTTTTAAAACTTTTTTGCGCATTGATACGTATCCCCTGGGGCAGGACCGGGTCCCCAGATCCTTTTTAGGATAATAACTTGCATATTAGCCTTTAAAATGAGCACTTTTGATTTTGAACGTTCGAGTCCCACAGACTTCAATGGGGTTCCAATGTTCGCGCGAACGTTTGGTCCTTTTCGAAGGTTCTGATGCAAACCGAACCGGGGGGGTGTTCGGCTCATCCCTACTCTCCAGTAAAGTGTAGCACACCCTCCCCTCCAATAAGGTGCATGGCCCCCCCCAGTAAAGTGTAGAGTACCCTCCCCTCCAATGAGGTGCATGTCCCCCCTCTCATTTAAAGTGTAGAACACCCTCCCCTCCAATAAGGTGCATGCCCCCTCTCAAGTAAAGTGTAGAACAACCTCCCCTCCAATAAGGTGCACGCCCCCCTCTAGTAAAGTGAGTAAAGTGTAGAACACCCTCCCCTCCAAAGAGGTGCATGCCCCCCCTCTCCAGTAAGGTGTAGAACACCCTCCCCTCCAATAAGGTGTATGCCCCCCTCCAGTAAAGTGTAGAACACCCCCCCAATAAGGTGCATGCCCCCTCTCAAGTAAAGTGTAGAACACCCCCCCTCCAATGAGGTGCATGCCCCCCCTCTCCAGTAAAGTTTAGAACACCCTCCCCTCCAATAAGGTGCATGCCCCCCTCTCCAGTAAAGTGTAGAACACCCCCCCAATAAGGTGCATGCCCCCTCCAGTAAAGTGTAGAACACCCCCCCCCCCCAATAAGGTGCATGCCCCCCCTCTCCAGTAAAGTGTAGAACACCCTCCCCCCAATAAGGTGCATGCCCCCCTCTCCAGTAAGGTGTAGAAACACCCCCCAATAAGGTGCATGCCCCCTCCAGTAAAGTGTAGATCACCCCCCCCCTCCAATAAGGTGCATGCCCCCCCTCTCCAGTAAATTGTAGAACACCCTCCCCTCCAATAAGGTGCATGCCCCCCCTCTAGTAAAATGTAGAACACCCTCCCCTCCAATGAGGTGCATGCCCCCCTCCAGTAAAGTGTAGAACACCCCCCCCCCCAATAAGGTGGATGCCCCCTCTCAAGTAAAGTGTAGAACACCCTCCCTTTCAATGAGGTGCATGCCCCCCCTCTCCAGTAAAAGTGTAGAACACCCTCCCCCCAATAATGTGCATGCCCCCCTCTCCAGTAAGGTGTAGAACACTCTCCCCTCCAATAAGGTGCATGCCCCCCCTCTCCAGTAAGGTGTAGAACACCCTCCCCTCCAATAAGGTGCATGCCCCCCTCTCCAGTAAAGTGTAGAACACCCTCCCCCCAATAAGGTGCATGCCCCCCTCCAGTAAAGTGTAGAACACCCTCCCCTCCAATAAAGTGCATGCTCCCCCTCTCCAGTAAAGTGTAGAACACCCTCCACTCCAATAAGGTGCATGCCCCCTCTCAAGTAAAGTGTAGAACACCCTCCCCTCCAATAAGGTGCATGCCCCCCTCTAGTAAAATGTAGAACACCCTCCCCTCCAATGAGGTGCATGCCCCCCCTCCAGTAAAGTGTAGAACACCCTCCCCTCCAATAAGGTGCATGCCCCCCCTCTAGTAAAGTGTAGAACACCCCCCCCCCAATAAGGTGGATGCCCCCTCTCAAGTAAAGTGCAGAACACCCTCCCTTCCAATGAGGTGCATGCCCCCCCTCTAGTAAAGTGTAGAACACCCCCCCCCCCAAAGAGGTGGATGCCCCCTCTCAAGTAAAGTGCAGAACACCCTCCCTTCCAATGAGGTGCATGCCCCCCCTCTCCAGTAAAGTGTAGAACACCCTCCCCCCAATAAGGTGCATGCCCCCCCTCTCCAGTAAAGTGTAGAACACCCTCCCCCCCCCAATAATGTCCATGGCCCCCCTCTCCAGTAAGGTGTAGAACACCCTCCCCTCCAATAAGGTGCATGCCCCCCCCCCCCCTTCCAGTAAAGTGTAGATTCACCCTTTCTAGAAACATACAGATCCCCCTGCCCTCCTGTAAGGTAAACACCCCCAACCCTCCGGCAGGGATGGACTGGTCATTGGGACTACAGGGAGTTTCCCGGTGGGCCGATGGCTCAGTGGGCCGGCTTCAGTGACAGAGGACAGCCGCCCCTCCTCTGTCTCTCCCTCCCTGCAGCGCTCACCTGGGGACAACAGAGAAGCAGGGGGAGGAGCAGAGGAGCAGGGGGGACAACAGAGGAGCATGGGGGGAGGGGACAGACAGCTGACTCAACAGCTATGGCCTGGAAGTTTCTAATCTTGTCCCATAAGGGGGGGGGCACCAAACTGATTCTTTGCCCCGGGTGAAATAATGTCTATCTTCCCCACTGGTGCTGCCTATAAGAGTAACAGTGCCAGCCGTTCTACTCTAATAAAGTAGCTAGTGAAGGGGGAGAGGGGGCTTGGGTGGCCGGGGGGGGCCACCCAAGCCCTCCGGTACCCTTCGCCTGTAGTAAAGCGCACCCCCTTTAAGATACAGGCCCCCCTCCCCTCAAGAAAGGTGACACGTTCTATCCTTTTTCTCCCCTGACACATTCTATCCTTCTTCTCCTTCCCCTGCTGCCCCCCAATCCTCTAACCCCCATGGCAGCTCCTCTCCTCTGAGCAGCTCCGGCACTAGGACCCTGTGCCTCCCCCCCCCCCACTGCACTGTGCATCCTCCGTCCCCCCCACTGGAGTGCAGTCTGTGGCACCGTTCGCTGCCTGTCTCCCCTTCGCCCCTCTCTCTCTCTCTCCGCAGCCGAGGCGATGTGGATCCTGCGCTCGGCTTGCCCCATCGGTCTGGGGAGCAGGTGCGAAAAACCGGAGCGAAAAAAACCCTTTTCAGAAGCAGCCTTGGGGAGGGCGTGAGGGGAGGGCGCTGGGGAGGGGCGGCTTTTCAAAAAGGATGGCTCTTTTTTTTTTTTTTCACCCTTCCCTGAAAGCCGTGCGGGACTTCGGATTAATGTGTGTTTATACATGTAGTCCGAGCGTGAAAGTGGCGAGTGTGTGCGTGTGTGTGCGTGTTCCGGATGAGACGGCGATCGGCGGCGGGCGAGTGTGGGGGAATCGCAGGAGGAACGAGGAGCACGGTGGAGACATGGTCCTCATCTTACATCACATACTTATTGCAGTTCTCCGTTTCTTTAGACGGGGTCAGCAGGCTTTTCTGAAGGCGGACGAAGGGACTCCGGGATGCTCCGAAGCGCTCCAGGTAAGAAGACTGAAGGTCCTTCTCTTCCCTTGTGTTTGATGGTCTTCTGAGATGTTCTGTCCCTCTTCTCTCCTGACACCTTCTATCCTTCTTCTCTCCTGATACCTTCTATCCTTCTTCTCTCCTGACACCTTCTATCCTTCATCTCTCCTGACACCTTCTATCCTTCTTCTCTCCTGACACCTTCTATCCTTCTTCTCTCCTGAGATGTTCTGTCCTTCTCTCCTGACACCTTCTATCCTTCTTCTCTCCTGACACCTTCTATCCTTCTTCTCTCCTGATACATTCTATCCTTCTTCTCTCCTGACACCTTCTATCCTTCTTCTCTCCTGACACCTTCTATCCTTCTTCTCTCCTGATACATTCTATCCTTCTTCTCTCCTGACACATTCTATCCTTCTTCTCTCCTGACACCTTCTATCCTTCATCTCTCCTGACACCTTCTATCCTTCTTCTCTCCTGAGATGTTCTGTCCTTCTTCTCTCCTGACACCTTCTATCCTTCTTCTCTCCTGACACCTTCTATCCTTCTTCTCTCCTGATACATTCTATCCTTCTTCTCTCCTGACACATTCTATCCTTCTTCTCTCCTGACACATTCTATCCTTCTTCTCTCCTGATACCTTCTATCCTTCTTCTCTCCTGAGATGTTCTGTCCTTCTTCTCTCCTGACACCTTCTATCCTTCATCTCTCCTGACACCTTCTATCCTTCTTCTCTCCTGAGATGTTCTGTCCTTCTTCTCTCCTGACACCTTCTATCCTTCTTCTCTCCGGATACATTCTATCCTTCTTCTCTCCTGATACATTCTATCCTTCTTCTCTCCTGACACCTTCTATCCTTCTTCTCTCCTGACACCTTCTATCCTTCTTCTCTCCTGATACATTCTATCCTTCTTTTCTCCTGATACATTCTATCCTTCTTCTCTCCTGACACATTCTATCCTTCTTCTCTCCTGACACATTCTATCCTTCTTCTCTCCTGACACCTTCTATCCTTCATCTCTCCTGACACCTTCTATCCTTCTTCTCTCCTGACACCTTCTATCCTTCTTCTCTCCTGATACATTCTATCCTTCTTCTCTCCTGATACATTCTATCCTTCTTCTCTCCTGAGATGTTCTGTCCTTCTTCTCTCCTGACACCTTCTATCCTTCTTCTCTCCTGACACCTTCTATCCTTCTTCTCTCCTGAGATGTTCTGTCCTTCTTCTCTCCTGACACCTTCTATCCTTCTTCTCTCCTGAGATGTTCTGTCCTTCTTCTCTCCTGACACATTCTATCCTTCCTCTCTCCTGACACCTTCTATCCTTCTTCTCTCCTGATACATTCTATCCTTCTTCTCTCCTGATACCTTCTATCCTTCATCTCTCCTGACACCTTCTATCCTTCTTCTCTCCTGAGATGTTCTGTCCTTCTTCTCTCCTGACACCTTCTATCCTTCTTCTCTCCTGACACCTTCTATCCTTCTTCTCTCCTGATACATTCTATCCTTCTTCTCTCCTGACACATTCTATCCTTCTTCTCTCCTGACACATTCTATCCTTCTTCTCTCCTGATACATTCTATCCTTCTTCTCTCCTGAGATGTTCTGTCCTTCTTCTCTCCTGACACCTTCTATCCTTCTTCTCTCCTGAGATGTTCTGTCCTTCTTCTCTCCTGACACCTTCTATCCTTCTTCTCTCCTGACACCTTCTATCCTTCTTCTCTCCTGAGATGTTCTGTCCTTCTTTTCTCCTGACACCTTCTATCCTTCTCTCCTGACACATTCTATCCTTCTTCTCTCCTGAGATGTTCTGTCCTTCTTCTCTCCTGACACCTTCTATCCTTCTTCTCTCCTGACACATTCTATCCTTCATCTCTCCTGACACCTTCTATCCTTCTTCTCTCCTGAGATGTTCTGTCCTTCTTCTCTCCTGAGATGTTCTGTCCTTCTTCTCTCCTGACACCTTCTATCCTTCTTCTCTCCTGACACATTCTATCCTTCTTTTTTCCTGACACCTTCTATCCTTCTTCTCTCCTGACACCTTCTATCCTTCTTCTCTCCTGAGATGTTCTGTCCTTCTTCTCTCCTGACACATTCTATCCTTCTTCTCTCCTGATACATTCTATCCTTCTTCTCTCCTGAGATGTTCTGTCCTTCTTCTCTCCTGATACATTTTATCCTTCTTCTCTCCTGATACATTCTATCCTTCTTCTGTCCTAATACATTCTATCCTTCTTCTCTCCTGATACATTCTATCCTTCTTCTGTCCTAATACATTCTATCCTTCTTCTTTCCTGACACATTCTATCCTTCTTCTCTCCTGACACATTCTATCCTTCTTCTCTCCTGATACCTTCTGTCCTTCTTCTCTCCTGATACATTTTATCCTTCTTCTCTCCTGATACATTCTATCCTTCTTCTCTCCTGATACCTTCTATCCTTCTTCTCTCCTGATACATTCTATCCTTCTTCTGTCCTAATACATTCTATCCTTCTTCTCTCCTGACACATTCTATCCTTCTTCTCTCCTGATACATTCTATCCTTCTTCTCTCCTGATACATTCTATCCTTCTTCTCTTTTGATACATTCTATCCTTCTTCTCTCCTGACACATTCTATCCTTCTTCTCTCCTGATACATTCTATCCTTCTTCTCTCCTGATACCTTCTGTCCTTCATCTCTCCTGACACATTCTATCCTTCTTCTCTCCTGATACATTCTATCCTTCTTCTCTCCTGATACATTCTATCCTTCTTCTCTCCTGATACATTTTATCCTTCTTCTCTCCTGACACATTCTATCCTTCTTCTTTCCTGATACATTCTATCCTTCTTCTCTCCTGATATATTCTATCCTTCTTCTCTCCTGATACATTCTATCCTTCTTCTCTCCTGACACATTCTATCCTTCTTCTCTCCTGATATATTCTATCCTTCTTCTCTCCTGATACATTCTATCCTTCTTCTCTCCTGACACATTCTATCCTTCTTCTCACCTGATACTTTCTATCCTTCTTCTCTCCTGATACCTTCTATCCATCTTCTATCCTGATACCTTCTATCCTTCTTCTCTCCTGATACATTTTATCCTTCTTCTCTCCTGATACATTCTATCCTTCTTCTCTCCTGATACATTCTATCCTTCTTCTCTCCTGATACATTCTATCCTTCTTCTCTCCTGACACATTATATCCTTCTTCTCTCCTGACACATTCTATCCTTCTTCTCTCCTGATACATTATATCCTTCTTCTCTCCTGACACATTCTATCCTTCTTCTTTCCTGATACATTCTATCCTTCTTCTCTCCTGAAATGTTCTGTTCTTCTTCTCTCCTGATACATTCTATCCTTCTTCTCTCCTGACACATTCTATCCTTCTTCTCTCCTGATACCTTCTATCCTTCTTCTCTCCTGATACATTCTATCCTTCTTCTCTCCTGACACATTCTATCCTTCTTCTTTCCTGATACATTCTATCCTTCTTCTCTCCTGAAATGTTCTGTTCTTCTTCTCTCCTGATACATTCTATCCTTCTTCTCTCCTGATACATTCTATCCTTCTTCTCTCCTGACACATTCTATCCTTCTTCTCTCCTGATACCTTCTATCCTTCTTCTCTCCTGATACCTTCTATCCTTCTTCTTTCCTGACACCTTCTATCCTTCTTCTCTCCTGACACATTCTATCCTTCTTCTCTCCTGAGATGTTCTGTCCTTCTTCTCTCCTGATACATTTTATCCTTCTTCTCTCCTGATACATTCTATCCTTCTTCTCTCCTGATACATTCTATCCTTCTTCTCTCCTGATACATTCTATCCTTCTTCTGTCCTAATACATTCTATCCTTCTTCTCTCCTGACACATTCTATCCTTCTTCTCTCCTGATACCTTCTATCCTTCTTCTCTCCTGATACATTCTATCCTTCTTCTCTCCTGACACATTCTATCCTTCTTCTCTCCTGATACATTCTATCCTTCTTCTCTCCTGACACATTCTATCCTTCTTCTCTCCTGACACCTTCTATCCTTCTTCTCTCCTGACACATTCTATCCTTCTTTTTTCCTGACACCTTCTATCCTTCTTCTCTCCTGATACATTCTATCCTTCTTCTCTCCTGACACATTCTATCCTTCTTCTCTCCTGACACCTTCTATCCTTCTTCTCTCCTGATACATTCTATCCTTCTTCTCTCCTGAGATGTTCTGTCCTTCTTCTCTCCTGACACATTCTATCCTTCTTCTCTCCTGGGATGTTCTGTCCTTCTTCTCTCCTGATACATTTTATCCTTCTTCTCTCCTGATACATTCTATCCTTCTTTCCTGACACATTCTATCCTTCTTCTCTCCTGACACATTCTATCCTTCTTCTCTCCTGATACCTTCTGTCCTTCTTCTCTCCTGACACATTCTATCCTTCTTCTCTCCTGATACATTCTATCCTTCTTCTCTCCTGATACATTCTATCCTTCTTCTCTCCTGATACCTTCTATCCTTCTTCTCTCCTGATACCTTCTATCCTTCTTCTCTCCTGATACATTTTATCCTTCTTCTCTCCTGATACATTCTATCCTTCTTCTCTCCTGACACATTCTATCCTTCTTCTCTCCTGATACATTCTATCCTTCTTCTCTCCTGACACATTCTATCCTTCTTCTCTCCTGATACATTCTATCCTTCTTCTCTCCTGATACCTTCTATCCATCTTCTATCCTGATACCTTCTATCCTTCTTCTCTCCTGATACATTTTATCCTTCTTCTCTCCTGATACATTCTATCCTTCTTCTCTCCTGATACATTCTATCCTTCTTCTCTCCTGATACATTCTATCCCTCTTCTCTCCTGACACATTCTATCCTTCTTCTTTCCTGATACATTCTATCCTTCTTCTCTCCTGAAATGTTCTGTTCTTCTTCTCTCCTGATACATTCTATCATTCTTCTCTCCTGACACATTCTATCCTTCTTCTCTCCTGATACATTCTATCCTTCTTCTCTCCTGACACATTCTATCCTTCTTCTCTCCTGATACATTCTATCCTTCTTCTCTCCTGACACATTCTATCCTTCTTCTCTCCTGATACCTTCTATCCTTCTTCTCTCCTGATACCTTCTATCCTTCTTCTTTCCTGACACCTTCTATCCTTCTTCTCTCCTGACACATTCTATCCTTCTTCTCTCCTGACACATTCTGTCCTTCTTCTCTCCTGACACATTCTATCCTTCTTTCCTGACACATTCTATCCTTCTTCTCTCCTGACACATTCTATCCTTCTTTCCTGACACATTCTGTCCTTCTTCTCTCCTGACACATTCTATCCTTCTTCTCTCCTGATACATTCTACCCTTCTTCTCTCCTGATACATTCTATCCTTCTTCTCTCCTGATACATTCTATCCTTCTTCTCTCCTGATACATTCTATCCTTCTTCTCTCCTGATACATTCTATCCTTCTTCTCTCCTGATACATTCTACCCTTCTTCTCTCCTGATACATTCTATCCTTCTTCTCTCCTGATACATTCTATCCTTCTTCTTTCCTGACACCTTCTATCCGTCTTCTTTCCTGACACATTCTATCCTTCTTCTCTCCTGAGATGTTCTGTCCTTCTTCTCTCCTCACACATTTTGTCCTTCTTCTCTCCTGACACATTCTATCCTTCTTTCCTGACACATTCTGTCCTTCTTCTCTCCTGACACATTCTATCCTTCTTCTCTCCTGAGATGTTCTGTCCTTCTTCTCTCCTGACACATTCTGTCCTTCTTCTCTCCTCACACATTTTGTCCTTCTTCTCTCCTGACACATTCTATCCTTCTTCTCTCCTGATACATTCTATCCTTCTTCTCTCCTGAGACATTCTATCCTTCTTTCCTGACACATTCTATCCTTCTTCTCTCCTGACACATTCTATCCTTCTTTCCTGACACATTCTGTCCTTCTTCTCTCCTGATACATTCTATCCTTCTTCTTTCCTGATACATTCTATCCTTCTTCTTTCCTGAGATGTTCTGTCCTTCTTCTCTCCTCACACATTTTGTCCTTCTTCTCTCCTGATACATTCTATCCTTTTTCTCTCCTGATACATTCTATCCTTCTTCTCTCCTGATACATTCTATCCTTCTTCTCTCCTGAAATGTTCTGTCCTTCTTCTCTCCTGATACATTCTATCCTTCTTCTGTCCTGATACATTCTATCCTTCTTCTCTCCTGATACATTCTATCCTTCTTCTGTCCTGATACATTCTATCCTTCTTCTCTCCTGATACATTCTATCCTTCTTCTCTCCTGACACATTCTATCCTTCTTCTCTCCTGAGATGTTCTGTCCTTCTTCTCTCCTCACACATTTTGTCCTTCTTCTCTCCTGACACATTCTATCCTTCTTTCCTGACACATTCTGTCCTTCTTCTCTCCTGATACATTCTATCCTTCTTCTCTCCTGAGATGTTCTGTCCTTCTTCTCTCCTGACACATTCTGTCCTTCTTCTCTCCTGAGATGTTCTGTCCTTCTTCTCTCCTCACACATTCTGTCCTTCTTCTCTCCTCACACATTTTGTCCTTTTTCTCTCCTGATACATTCTATCCTTCTTCTCTCCTGACACATTCTATCCTTCTTCTCTCCTGATACATTCTATCCTTCTTCTCTCCTGATACATTCTATCCTTCTTCTTTCCTGATACATTCTATCCTTCTTCTTTCCTGATACATTCTATCCTTCTTCTCTCCTGATACATTCTATCCTTCTTCTCTCCTGATACATTCTATCCTTCTTCTTTCCTGACACATTCTATCCTTCTTCTCTCCTGACACATTCTATCCTTCTTCTCTCCTGACACATTCTATCCTTCTTCTCTCCTGATACATTCTATCCTTCTTCTCTCCTGATACATTCTATCCTTCTTCTCTTTTGATACATTCTATCCTTCTTCTCTCCTGACACATTCTATCCTTCTTCTCTCCTGACACACTCTATCCTTCTTCTCTCCTGATACATTCTATACTTCTTCTCTCCTGATACCTTCTATCCTTCTTCTCTCCTGATACCTTCTATCCTTCTTCTCTCCTGACACATTCTATCCTTCTTCTCTCCTGATACCTTCTATCCTTCTTCTCTCCTGATACATTCTATCCTTCTTCTTTCCTGATACATTCTATCCTTCTTCTCTCCTGAAATGTTCTGTTCTTCTTCTCTCCTGATACATTCTATCCTTCTTCTCTCCTGATACATTCCATCCTTCTTCTCTCCTGATACATTCTATCCTTCTTCTCTCCTGATACCTTCTATCCTTCTTCTCTCCTGACAAATTCTATCCTTCTTCTCTTCTGATACATTCTATCCTTCTTCTCTCCTGATACCTTCTATCCTTCTTCTCTCCTGACAAATTCTATCCTTCTTCTCTTCTGATACATTCTATCCTTCTTCTCTCCTGACACATTCTATCCTTCTTCTCTCCTGATACATTCCATCCTTCTTCTCTCCTGATACATTCTATCCTTCTTCTCTCCTGATACCTTCTATCCTTCTTCTCTCCTGACAAATTCTATCCTTCTTCTCTTCTGATACATTCTATCCTTCTTCTCTCCTGACACATTCTATCCTTCTTTTCTCCTGACACCTTCTATCCTTCTTCTCTCCTGATACCTTTTATCCTTCTTCTCTCCTGATACCTTTTATCCTTCTTCTATCCTTCCCTCTTGGTATGTAGATATTTGATTTCAGAGGCCAGTTTCTCCCAGCGGGGGAGTCGATCCATTTTCCTGGAATGCTGTGTGATATTCTTGGGTTAGCCCCGCCCCCCGGTGATCGCCGGCAAGGTGTTCACTCCTTGGACCGTAGGTGGGATCGATCGCACATCTGGGGGGCGGGGCTTGGTGTCGTTGTTCACAGAGAGTTGAGACAATTGTCTGGAAATATTTGGAGGCGGTGCTTGTACTCCGGCGCCGGGCCAGGTGTGCGCACCTGAGCGTGCACGTGGCGCTCATAAGAAACACTCAGACTTCTGTGCTCATCATTTATCTCCCTATGGTGTGTCTGAGCCAATCAGCACTCACCATACAGATTAGGGAGCGTATGATAGGAGCAGCTGGGTGATTCGATCGTTCTGTTGTATCGAGAGCTCTACGGTGGCCACACACGTATCAATATTATTCAATCGACCATCGATGAGACTAAAATCATTTCAACGAATGGAATTTATAATTAAACAAACTAATAATCAATTTTATAGTGTCCACACACGCTTCGATCAATCATCGATCTCTATCTGAGCGATCTCTCCCGTTATCGATCGCGTATCTGTGTAGACCATGCAATCTCAAGATCTGACCGATCAATATTCATGATTCTCGATGTAACACAATCCATAATCGATCAATCGGATCCGATCTAAACCGAGTCTAAATTGATTTATGAAGGGAAGTTATCGGATTGTTTGGCGATTCGATTGAAAAATAAAATCGGAAAAAAAAGTGTATGGCCACCCTTATTGCAGCCGGTAAGTCGATCGACTATGATGGAATTTTATTGATTGTTTATGATGGAAAGAATGTCTATCTGATTGTGTCTATCAAGTATTTGTATTATATATATATATGTTATTTTATTATATATATTTGTTACATTATTTTTATTTTATATATATATATATATATATATATAAAATAAAAATAATGTATCAAAATATTTATAATAAAATAACGTAACAATATATGTATAATAAAATGAATGTAACACTATATATATATAGTGTTACATTATTTTTATTATACATATATTTTATTATAAATATTATGTTATATTATTTTTAGATATAGTCGATCAACTATTAAGGCATTTTATTGATTGTTTATGATGGAAAGAATGCATATCTGCTTGAACCGATCAAACCTATCGATCAAATGATTTCTTCCTGATTGGGCACTGTATACGTTGTGTTGTTTGATAATTGAATTGATTGGCGAAATCGCTTGTTTGCCAACCCTTCGTACTTAGATCAATCACCGATCAAAGTCTTTGGCCGCTTCTGATAGTCCTACTGCTGAATAAAGCAGAATTGTAACAGCTGGCAAAAAAAATAAAAAATACGGTGTGCGATGGGATTGGCTTGGCATTGATTGTATCTAATGAAGAATTATTTTTTTACTATTTATCATTTTATCAATATTTCTGATTAAAAACATGGATTTTCTGGTAATTTAAAATAATAATAGTAATAATTATAATAATAAATAAATACACACACCTATATATATATACAAATAATAATAATAATAAGAATAAAAAATAAATAAAAAAATTATATATATATATATATATATATATATATATATATATATATATATATATATATATATATATATATATATATATATATATATATATAATGTAACAAAATATATATAATACAAATAATGTAACAATATATATATATATATATATATATATATATATATATAAAAAAATAAAAATAATGTAACAAAATATATATAATAAAAATAATGTAACAATATATATATATATATATATATATATATATATATATATAATAAAAACAAACAAATATATATAGTGTTACACTATTTTTATTATACATATATTGTTACATTATTTATATTATAAAAATGTTATACATTATTTTTATTTTATTTTTATTTTATATACATATACATATATATATATATATATATATATATATATATATATATATATATATATAAATAAAAATAATGAAAAAAATATATATAATAAAAATAATGGAAAACATATATATAATAAAATAACGTAACAATATATGTATATATATATATATATATACTGTATATATATATATATATATATATATATATATAATAAAAAAAATAATGTAACAAAATATTTATAATACAAATAATGTAACAATATATATATATAATAAAAATAATGTAACAAAATATATATAATAAAAATAATGGAAAACATATATATAATAAAATAACGTAACAATATATGTATATATATATATATATATATATATATATATATATATATATATATATATAAAATAAAAAAAAATAATGTAACAAAATATTTATAATACAAATAATGTAACAATATATATATAATAAAAATAATGTAACAAAATATATATAATAAAAATAATGTAACAAAACAGAAACAAGAAAATCGACAGAACCAGCAACTGGTGATGGCGGGCAGACCGGTCGCAACACGTCGGCTGTATCCATCGTGTCCAATGAAGAATATTTTTTTTCTTATTTATCATTTTATCAATATTTCTAATTAAAAACATGGATTTTCTGGTAATTTATAATAATAATAATAATAATAATAATAATAATAATAGAGTAAAAAATAAATATAATAAAAATAATGTAACAAAATATATATATTAAAAAAAATATATATATATACATATATATATATATATATATATATATAATGAAAATAATGTAACAATATTTAAAAAAAATAATGTAACAAAATATATATAATACAAATAATGTTACTATATATATATATATATATAAAAGAAAAATCATGTAAAAATATATAAGAAAAATAATGTAACAAAACAGAAACAAGATAATCGACAGAACCAGCAACTGGTGATGGCGGGGCAGACCGGTCGCAACGCGACGGCTGGCATGCTGACGCATCGATCACTTGTTGGCGCGATGGATTTTACCAGCTGTGCAATTTAAAGAAGAAGAAGAAGAAAAAAAATCTTCTGGGAATCATTAATTGACATCCTTTTGTTAGTGGGGGGTAAATAGAAGGTCACAGTGTGCGGGGGAGGGGAGAGGGGTCTTTTATGTTAATGAGGGGGAGGGACTCCACCTAAAATATATAATTGGAATTATTCAGCGTTTGTCACTGTTATGTGCGGTGACTTTGATTTAACCCCATACATGTCTTGGCGATGAAGATTGCTACTGTGTCTCTATTGATACGTCGATCGTTCAGGACTTCAGCGGGTGCAGCGCTCCTTGCGCACAGGAGCTAGCACTCTAATGCCTCTAATTTCTGTAGAATAGTTACTTTATTGTCAAAGCGCCAAAGAGGCCGTAGACGGAACGCTACCGGAACGTTGGTAGCCCGGGTATCATAACTCGTACTTGTTCAGAACTGTGCCGGACTGCAGGTCCCAGCATTTCTATATGTGGACAGCGTTAGGGGAACTACAAATCCCAGCATCCTGAGATCATTCTACATGGGCACAGATTGGCTGATCGCCTGCAAGGTCACCGTCTCCTCCGGGGTCAGAGCCCCCCACCCCCGATACTCCACCAAGCTTCGCCCCTGGGCTGTGTGTATAGAGGGGGCTCAGTGGTGGAGATTCAGGTGGAGATGATCCGGGGTTAGGAGATTGTTGTCCTCTGGGTGTGTTGGGGGGGACTTGTCTCCTCAACTCTGGAATGTTGTTGTCCCACAGCCTCCATAATTAGAGGATCTAAATATACCGTCCCGGGATTCCAACAAGTCTATAAACAGAGCAGACAGCTGCTACTATATCCTCCACCCGCCCACAGCCTACAGCTGATCACTGTCTACATCACTGCTGATCACTGTCACCATCATCTCTGATCACAGTCACCATCACCTCTCATCACCACTGATCACTGTCACCATCACCTCTGATCACTGTCACCATCACCTCTCATCACCACTGATCACTGTCACCATCACCTCTGATCACTGTCACCATCACCTCTGATCACTGTCACCATCACCTCTGATCACCACTGATCACTGTCTACATCACCTCTGATCACTGTCACCATCACCTCTGATCACCACTGATCACTGTCTACATCACCTCTGATCACTGTCACCATCACCACTGATCACTGTCACCATCACCTCTGATCACTGTCACCATCACCTCTGATCACCACTGATCACTGTCTACATCACCTCTGATCACTGTCACCATCACCTCTGATCACTGTCACCATCACTTCTGATCACTGTCACCATCGCTTCTGATCACTGTCACCATCACCTCTGATCACTGTCTACATCACTGCTGATCACTGTCACCATCATCTCTGATCACTGTCACCGTCACCTCTGATCACTGTCACCATCACCTCTGATCACCACTGATCACTGTCTACATCACCTCTGATCACTGTCACCATCACCACTGATCACTGTCACCATCACCTCTGATCACTGTCACCATCACCTCTGATCAACACTGATCACTGTCTACATCACCTCTGATCACTGTCACCATCACCACTGATCACTGTCACCATCACCTCTGATCACTGTCACCATCACCTCTGATCACCACTGATCACTGTCTACATCACCTCTGATCACTGTCACCATCACCACTGATCACTGTCACCATCACCTCTGATCACTGTCACCATCACTTCTGATCACTGTCACCATCGCTTCTGATCACTGTCACCATCACCTCTGATCACCACTGATCACTGTCTACATCACCTCTGATCACTGTCACCATCACCGCTGATCACTGTCACCATCACCTCTGATCACTGTCACCATCACCACTGATCACTGTCACCATCACCTCTGATCACTGTCACCATCACTTCTGATCACTGTCACCATCGCTTCTGATCACTGTCACCATCACCACTGATCACTGTCACCATCACTTCTGATCATCTATGATCACTGCCACCATCAGCTCTGATCACTGTCACTGTCCCCTCTAATCACTGTCACCATCATAGGTATGGACTATGAGAGGTGTCACCATACCCGAACAGAGCTATGAGAGGGGTCATCATACCCGAGCAGAGCTATGAGAGGCGTCACCATACCCGAGCAGAGCTATGGGAGGTGTCACCATACCCGAGCAGAGCTATGAGAGGCGTCACCATACCCGAGCAGAGCTATGGGAGGTGTCACCATACCCGAGCAGAGCTATGAGAGGTCTCACCATACCCGAGCAGAGCTATGAGAGGGGTCACCATACCCGAGCAGAGCTATGAGAGGTGTCACCATACCCGAGCAGAGCTATGAGAGGGATCACCATACCCGAGCAGAGCTATGAGAGGGGTCACCATACCCGAGCAGAGCTATGAGAGGGGTCATCATACCCGAGCAGAGCTATGAGAGGTGTCACCATACCCGAACAGAGCTATGAGAGGGGTCACCATACCCGAGCAGAGCTATGAGAGGCGTCAACATACCCAAGCAGAGCTATGAAAGGTGTCACCATACCCAAACAGTGCTATGAGAGGAGTCACCATACCCGAGCAGAGCTATGAGAGGTGTCACCATACCCGAGCAGAGCTATGAGAGGGGTCACCATACCCGAGCAGAGCTATGAGAGGTGTCACCATACCCGAGCAGAGCTATGAGAGGCGTCACCATACCCGAGCAGAGCTATGAGAGGTGTCACCATACCCGAGCAGAGCTATGAGAGGTGTCACCATACCCGAGCAGAGCTATGAGAGGTGTCGCCATACCCGAGCAGAGCTATGAGAGGTCTCACCATACCCGAGCAGAGCTATGAGAGGGGTCATCATACCCGAGCAGAGCTATGAGAGGTGTCACCATACCCGAGCAGAGCTATGAGAGACGTCAACATACCCAAGCAGAGCTATGAGAGGTGTCACCATACTCAAACAGAGCTATGAGAGGGGTCACCATACCCGAGCAGAGCTATGGGAGGCGTCACCATACCCGAGCAGAGCTATG
Organism: Rana kukunoris; assembly: GCA_029574335.1. Classification (NCBI taxonomy): domain Eukaryota; kingdom Metazoa; phylum Chordata; class Amphibia; order Anura; family Ranidae; genus Rana; species Rana kukunoris. The sequence goes on from JAJQKJ010000922.1 coordinate 72,437, forward strand.
AGAGGTGTCACCATACCCGAGCAGAGCTATGAGAGGCGTCACCATACCCGAGCAGAGCTATGAGAGGTGTCACCATACCCGAGCAGAGCTATGAGAGGGGTCACCATACCCGAGCAGAGCTATGAGAGGTGTCACCATACCCGAGCAGAGTTATGAGAGGGGTCACCATACCCAAGCAGAGCTATGAGAGGTGTCACCATACCTAAGCAGAGCTATGAGAGGTGTCACCATACCCGAGCAGAGCTATGAGAGGGGTCACCATACCTGAGCAGAGCTATGAGAGGGGTCACCATACCCGAGCAGAGCTATGAGAAGGGTCACCATACCCAAGCAGAGCTATGAGAGGGGTCACCATACCTGAGCAGAGCTATGAGAGGGGTCATCATACCCGAGCAGAGCTATGAGAGGTGTCACCATACCCGAGCAGAGCTATGAGAGGCGTCAACATACCCAAGCAGAGCTATGAGAGGTGTCACCATACCCGAACAGAGCTATGAGAGGGGTCACCATACCCGAGCAGAGCTATGAGAGGTGTCACCATACCCGAGCAGAGCTATGAGAGGGGTCACCATACCCGAGCAGAGCTATGAGAGGTGTCACCATACCCGAGCAGAGCTATGAGAGGCATCACCATACCCGAGCAGAGCTATGAGAGGTGTCACCATACCCGAGCAGAGCTATGAGAGGTGTCACCATACCCGAGCAGAGCTATGAGAGGGGTCACCATACCCAAGCAGAGCTATGAGAGGTGTCACCATACCTAAGCAGAGCTATGAGAGGTGTCACCATACCCGAGCAGAGCTATGAGAGGGGTCATCATACCCGAGCAGAGCTATGAGAGGGGTCACCATACCCGAGCAGAGCTATGAGAAGGGTCACCATACCCAAGCAGAGCTATGAGAGGTGTCACCATACCTAAGCAGAGCTATGAGAGGTGTCACCATACCCGAGCAGAGCTATGAGAGGGGTCACCATACCTGAGCAGAGCTATGAGAGGGGTCACCATACCCGAGCAGAGCTATGAGAAGGGTCACCATACCCAAGCAGAGCTATGAGAGGGGTCACCATACCTGAGCAGAGCTATGAGAGGGGTCATCATACCCGAGCAGAGCTATGAGAGGTGTCACCATACCCGAGCAGAGCTATGAGAGGCGTCAACATACCCAAGCAGAGCTATGAGAGGTGTCACCATACCCGAACAGAGCTATGAGAGGGGTCACCATACCCGAGCAGAGCTATGAGAGGTGTCACCATACCCGAGCAGAGCTATGAGAGGGGTCACCATACCCGAGCAGAGCTATGAGAGGTGTCACCATACCCAAGCAGAGCTATGAGAGGCATCACCATACCCGAGCAGAGCTATGAGAGGTGTCACCATACCCGAGCAGAGCTATGAGAGGTGTCACCATACCCGAGCAGAGCTATGAGAGGGGTCACCATACCCAAGCAGAGCTATGAGAGGTGTCACCATACCTAAGCAGAGCTATGAGAGGTGTCACCATACCCGAGCAGAGCTATGAGAGGGGTCATCATACCCGAGCAGAGCTATGAGAGGGGTCACCATACCCGAGCAGAGCTATGAGAAGGGTCACCATACCCAAGCAGAGCTATGAGAGGGGTCACCATACCCGAGCAGAGCTATGAGAGGTGTCACCATACCTGAGCAGAGCTATGAGAGGTGTCACCATACCCGAGCAGAGCTTTGAGAGGTGTCACTATACCCGAGCAGAGCTTTGAGAGGTGTCACCATACCTGTGTGGGGCTGTGAGAGGTGTCACCATACCTGTGTGGGGCTGTGAGAGGTGTCACCATACCTAAGCACTGCTGTGAGAGGTGTCACCATACCCGAGCAGAGCTATGAGATGGGTCACTATACCCGAGCAGAGCTATGAGAGGTGTCACCACCCCTGTGCTGAGTTCCCGGGTCTGTACACCCGCTGTGCCCATTATGAGGGGGTAGCTCAGAACGCCAGGCTCTGCATATGTCTAAAATAACACTTTTGGGTGGATAGACTCGTCACCTTCCTAACCTAGAGGCGCACTTTCTGTGTGGGGTGAGCCATTGACCCTGGGTGTGACACCGGAAAGTATGGCCATCATTTTGGCTGCCAATAGTAAATATGTCTGCCAATAAATTGAGACGTTGTCTATTGCAGACTGGGGAATGCACCGTCCTGCCAAGAATTTACATATTTATTAATAGGGGGGGGGGGGGGGTGATGTCATCCTTATTTACGGCTCCAACCTGCTTAAACGAATTATCAGAAGCCGAATGAACTCTTACATTCAACCCTTCCATGGATGGAGCGATTAACATTTTGAACATGAAAACGCACTTTACAGCCAGAAACATGATTTATATTTTCAGAAAGCAGGGGCCCTAGAGAATAAAATGGTGGCAGTTGCAATTTTTATTATGTTGTATGATATTCGCGATGTTAAAGTTGAAACAAGTAACGAGATACCAAACATGTCAAACCTCAAAATGATGGCAAGCACTCATTGATCAGTGTGATCATGTGACTGTGCTGACCAAAGAGAATCATTTCTTACCGGAAGATGAAGCCTCAGGTGCTCTTCTCATTGGGTCATGCGGCTGTGCTGACCAATGAGCACTTACCATTCTGGACATTATGATGGACGCTCACTTCAGGGATGTGTATTGCAATGTACTGTACTGTGTAGAGGTGACTGCGCCAGCAGCAAGGGGTATCACGTCTATGGGCACCGGGGGGGGGGGTCAGAGGGGTGGCCAGGATATTTCACCTTTGCATTTTTCGGTCAACTTACCCTTTATACCCTTTAATGTTGTCACAAGGGGCCAATAAAGCCCTATGTGATAGCATAGTGCAGATGACAGGAGGGGTCCCTATTAGACCCCCTAATGCCACCTCTGTACTATTCCGAATCTGATTGGGTAAATACTGTGCTCACTTAGCCAACAAGATCAAAAATGTATACCTCTGAACCTGGAAGTGCTCAGAGCTGAGCGCTTCCGGGGTCCATGCTTTAAAGGGGATTTTGCCTGCTCTCCCAACCTTTTTTATTCTGATACCCACCCAAGTCCAGGGCCCATATGGGAGATGTGGGGTGTCAGGTGGGGTGGGGGGGTGGGTGAGCTTTACGCCTTGCCTAGCATGTAGAAGTGACAGGTTCTCTTTTGGAGGTATCAACCATTAGACCCCTAATGTCACCTCTGTACTATTCTGGATCTGATTGGGTACAGACTGTGCTCCGCTTCTTCCCTGGTCAGAGAGGATTGACATCTCTCAACCAGGAAGTGCTCAGAAATGCTCAGAGCTGAGTGTGGAGTGTGGAGATCGGCCAATGGATTTTGGGTGAGATCCTGTCGTTCTTCATCCTGACACCCACCATAGAGGTCCTGGGCACCCAGGATGCATGGGGGGAGTGGTGTGTCAGGTGGGGCGGGGGAGCTTTACGCTTTCCCTAGTATATAGAAGTGACAGGTTCACTTTTGGAGGTATCAACCATTAGACCCCTAATGTCACCTCTGTACTATTCTGGATCTGATTGGGTACAGACTGTGCTCTGCTTCTTCCCTGGTCAGAGAGGATCGACAGCTCTGAACCAGGAAGTGCTCAGAGCTGAGTGTTTCCTAGTTCATCCTTCAAAGTAGAGATCGGCTAATGGATTTTGGGTGAGCTCCTGCCATTCTTCATCCTGATGCTCATCATAGAGGTTTTGAGCACCCAGGATGCGTGGGGGGGGGGGGGGGGGGGAGTGGTGTGTCAGGTGTGGGGTGAGCTTTACATATTCCCTAGCATATAGAAGTGACAGGTTCTCTTTTGGAGGTATCAACCATTAGACCCCTAATGCCACCTCTGTACTATTCTGGATCTGATTGGGTACAGACTGTGCCCTGCGTCTTTCCTGGCCCGAGAGGACTGAAAGCTCTAAACCAGGAAGTGCTCAGAGCTAAGTGTTCCCTAGTTCATCCTTCAAAGTAGAGATCGGCTAATGGATTTTGGGTGAGCTCCTGCCATTCTTCATCCTGATGCTCATCATAGAGGTTTTGAGCACCCAAGATGCCCTGGGGGTGTGGTGTATCATGTGGGGGGGGGGGCTTTACACTTTCCCTAGTATATAGAAGTGACAGGTTCTCTTTTGGAGGTATCAACCATTAGACCCCTAATGTCACCTCTGTACTATTCTGGATCTGATTAGGTACAGACTCTGCTCCGCTTCTTCCCTGGTCAGAGAGGATCGACAGCTCTGAACCAGGAATTGCTCAGAGCTGAGTGTTTCCTAGTTCATCCTTCAAAGTGGAGATCGGCTAATGGATTTTGAGTGAGATCCTGCCATTTTTCATCCTGACACCCACCATAGAGGTCCTGGGCACCCAGGATGCGTGGGGGGGGGAGTGGTGTGTCAGGTGTGGGGTGAGCTTTACATATTCCCTAGCATATAGAAGTGACAGGTTCTCTTTTGGAGGTATCAACCATTAGACCCCTAATGCCACCTCTGTACTATTCTGGATCTGATTGGGTACAGACTCTGCTCCGCTTCTTCCCTGGTCAGAGAGGACTGAAAGCTCTAAACCAGGAAGTGCTCAGAGCTAAGTGTTCCCTAATTCAACCTTCAGAGTGGAGATCGGCTAATGGATTTTGGGTGAGCTCCTGCCATTCTTCATCCTGATGCCCACCATAGAGGTCCTAGGCACCCAAGACACATGGCGGTGATGGGGGGCAGGGTGTCAGATTGGTGATTGGGGCCCACCTTCTGTCGCATGTAGAAGTGATTGGACGGCCGTAAAGCCACCTCAGTGACTTCTCCCACGTAGCTGGCAGCCAGGAGATTAAAAAAAAGGTAACAAACCCCCAGTTGCCGTAGTTACGGCAACAACAAAGTTAAAGTAGATGTAAACCCAGTTTCTACAGTAAAAGCCAGCTGAGGCTTCACCGGGGATGGACTGGCCATTGGGATTACCGGGAGTTTCCCGGTGGGTCGATGGCTCAGTGGGCTGGCTTCAGTGACAGCAAACTGCCCCCCTCCGCTCCTCTGTCTCTCCCTCCCCTGGGGGGGGGGACAGAGAAGCAGGAGGAGGACCAGAGGAGCAGGGGGGGCGACAGAGGAGCATGGGGGGACCAGAAGGAGCACGGGGGAGGGGACAGACAGCTGACTCAGCAGCTATGGCCTGGGAGTTTCTCACTTCTGCCTAATCTTGTCCCATGGGGGGGGGCACCAAACTGATTCTTTGCCCCGAGTGAAATAATATCTAGCTTCCCCACTGTTACCAGTAGCATCCGTTCTACTCTAATAAAGTAGAACAGCTAGTGGCTAGTGAAGGGGGAGAGGGGGCTTGGGTGGCCAGTGGGGCAGAGTTGTCCGGCCACCATGTGAGAGACCCTTAAAAGTGGGCCAGTCTGGATGAAGTCCAGGGCCACTTTTTTGTCCCAGTCCAGCCCTGGGCTTCACCTGTAACTAAACCACCCCCCTTTTTTGGGTGGACTGGCCCTTTAAGAGCACACGTCCTTTAGACTCTTTCGCAAATTGCGTTCTTGAGCGGCCGGGACGACGTAATCTAGATGCTTGCCATCTGTCACATCTGACCCGAAGCTTGTACCAGCTCCGCGGCGGCGGTAATATTTTTATTTCGTTTTTTTTTTACTTGGCGAGGTTAATAAAGGGCCTCCGAGACGTTGACCTCTACGGGGAGGTGGTGACACGACAAACCATCGAAGCGTCACGGCGAGGTGTCAGATCTTGTGACTCCTCTGTCATTGTTGTCATCTCGATGCGAAGAAAACGATGGAAGTTAAAGAAAAAACACCCTTTGTGTGACATATATCCTAAATATGGGGTGACTGTGCCTTTAACCCCTTCAATACCGGGGTTTTATACCCACCCCCATACCGCGCCTATTCCGGCACTTTTCTCCTACATGTACAGATCATCGTTCTTTTGCTAGAAAATTACTCGGAACCCCCAAACATTATATATGTTTTTTTTTTTAGCAGACACCCTAGGGAATAAAATGGCGGTCATTGCAACTTTTTTTATCTCGCACGGTATCTGCGCAATAATTTTTCAAACGCCTTTTTTTTTGTGAAAAACATTGTTTCATGAATTAAAAAAATAACAAAACAGTAAAGTTAGCCCAATTTTTTTTGTATAATGTGAAAGATGATGTTACGCCGAGTAAATAGATACCCAACATGTCACGCCTTAAAATTGCGCACGCTCGTGGAATGGCGCCAAGCTTCGGTACTTATCATTTTTACAGGTTACCAGTTTAGAGTTACAGAGGAGGTCTATTGCTAGAATTGTTGCACGCGCTCTAACGCACGCGGCGACACCTCACGTGTGTGGTTTGAACGGCGTTTACATACGTGGGCGGGACTTACGTGTGCGTTCGCTTCTGAGCGCGAGCTACCGGGGACAGGGGCACTTTAATGTTTTTATTTATTTTTTATTTGACTTATTTATTTATTTTTTACACATTTTATTTTTTCGATCACTTTTATTCCTATTATAAGGAATGTAAACATCCCTTGTAATAGGAATGGTGAGTGACAGGTCCTCTTTATGGAGAGAGGCGGAGTCAATAAGACCTCCCCCTCCCCCCACATCTCTCCTCCAGGCTGGAAAGCATGAGATCGAGAAAAAAAAAATTCACAGATCTCATGCTTACTAGCCGCAATTGCGGCTTTGTTTACTTCCAGGTACCGGAACTTACCGGTCACCAGTCATCTCTATGACCGTCGGAGGCCCGGGCGCGATCGCGCCCGGGCCTCTGACGGTCATAGAGATGACTGGTGACCAGTAAGTTAGTGCATTGGGTAAGTAAGGCGGCCACGAGGCCCCTGTGAGCGCGAGGCCTTAGGCGACCGTCTAATTTGCCTAATTAAAGAGCCGCCTCTGGTCAGAGTAGCCTATCAGAGATATCAGGGATTGGGTTTACACAGACGTTCATTCCTAAAATTGGCAAACAAAGGATTTCGTTGGCCATTCCAAGCCATTGATGATGGCCAGTGAACGCCACGTGCGGAATTTAGGTGAGACTCTGCTTAGTCTTCCTCAGCAGGCTCTTTCTGAGACTCTGATTCTGATAAATGTCTGCTTTGGCGCCCCCTCTGGCAACTCTGTGTAACTGCTAAAAAAAAATCAATTGCCCAGTCTTTGCCTCTTTGTTCTGCGCAAGGCCTCCCGATCCTCCAGGAGAGGTGATTGTTACCTGGGATATGACACCGGGACGCTCTCTGGATACAACAGGAGCCTGTGCAGAGAGATCGGGGAAGCCGGGGGATGCAAGCTGATATGTGCAGCTTGTGCCAAGTCATCGTCACATGAGATCTCTCTCCGGAGTCACGCGCTTCGATGGCATTTCCTAAATGTGGTTTTCTGAAAAGACTCTTCAGTGTTCCCAAGTGCCGCATCCGCCTTCCTAATAATAGCGCAGTGTGGATACGCTCCGCTTTATCACACCCTTAAAGGGGAACTCCATTTTATTCAACTCTTAAAGGGGAACTCTATGTTATTCAACTCTTAAAGGGGAACTCCATTTTATTCAACTCTTAAAGGGGAACTACTTTTTTTTAAACTCTTAAAGGGGAACTCTGTGTTATTAAACTTTTAAAGGGGAAACCTAAATTATTAAACTCTTAAAGGGGAACTCCATTTTATTCAACCCTTAAAGGGGAACTACTTTTTTTATTCAACTCTTAAAGGGGAACTACTTTTTTTAAACTCTTAAAGGGGAACTCTGTGTTATTAAACACTTAAAGGGGAACTCCTCTTTTTAAACCCTTAAAGGGGAACTCTGTGTTATTAAACTCTTAAAGGGGAAACCTAAATTATTAAACTCTTAAAGGGGAACTCCATTTTATTCAACCCTTAAAGGGGAACTACTTTTTTTATTCAACTCTTAAAGGGGAACTACTTTTTTTAAACTCATAAAGGGGAACTCTGTGTTATTAAACACTTAAAGGGGAACTCCTCTTTTTAAACTCTTAAAGGGGAACTATATGTTATTAAACTCTTAAAGGGGAACTATATGTTATTAAACTCTTAAAGGGGAACTCTATGTTATTAAACTCTTAAAGGGGAACTCTGTTATTAAACTCTTAAAGGGGAAACCTAAATTATTAAACTCTTAAAGGGGAACTCCATTTTATTCAACTCTTAAAGGGGAACTACTTTTTTATTCAACTCTTAAAGGGGAACTACTTTTTTTTAAACTCTTAAAGGGGAACTCTGTGTTATTAAACACTTAAAGGGGAACTCCTCTTTTTAAACTCTTAAAGGGGAACTCTATGTTATTAAACTCTTAAAGGGGAACTCTATGTTATTAAACTCTTAAAGGGGAACTCTATGTTATTAAACTCTTAAAGGGGAAACCTAAATTATTAAACTCTTAAAGGGGAACTCCATTTTATTAAACACTTAAAGGGGAACTCCTCTTTTTAAACTCTTAAAGGGGAACTCTATGTTATTAAACTCTTAAAGGGGAACTCTATGTTATTAAACTCTTAAAGGGGAAACCTAAATTATTAAACTCTTAAAGGGGAACTCCATTTTATTCAACTCTTAAAGGGGAACTACTTTTTTTATTCAACTCTTAAAGGGGAACTACTTTTTTAAACTCTTAAAGGGGAACTCTGTGTTATTAAACACTTAAAGGGTAACTCCTCTTTTTAAACTCTTAAAGGGGAACTCTATGTTATTAAACTCTTAAAGGGGAACTCTATGTTATTAAACTCTTAAAGGGGAAACCTAAATTATTAAACTCTTAAAGGGGAACTCCATTTTATTCAACTCTTAAAGGGGGACTACTTTTTTTATTCAACTCTTAAAGAGGGAACTACTTTTTTTTAAAACTCTTAAAGGGGAACTCTGTGTTATTAAACACTTAAAGCGGAACTCCTCTTTTTAAACTCTTTAAGGGGAACTCTATGTTATTAAACTCTTAAAGGGGAAACCTAAATTATTAAACTCTTAAAGGGGAACTCCTTTTTATTAAACTCTTAAATGGAACTCATTTTTATTAAACTCTTAAGGGGGAACTCCTTTTTATTAAACAATTATAAGTAACTCCTTTTGTATTAAATTCCTAAAGGATAACTCCATTTCATTAAAATGATTAAAGTGTAACTCCATTTTAATATATTATTAAAAGTAGCTAATTTTTTTTTTTAATTCCTAAAGAGTAATTCGATTTGATTAAATTATTATAGGTAACTTCATTTAATTTAATTCCTAAAGGGTAACTCCATTTTATTAAATTATTAAAGGGCAACATCTGTTTATTAAATTCTTAAAGGGTAACTCCATTTTTTATTTTATTTTTGTAAAATTGTTTTTATTGAATTTTCAAAACACATATACAATAACAGGCCACATACGTGACCAACAGTGACCGGTTGAAACACAGAGACCCGTGTACAAAAACCAAAACATGACAAAACACGGGGAAGAGAGAAAAAAAAAAGGGGGGGGGCAAGGAATGGGGGGACAGAATTGCTCGCATTAGAAACCGTCCACAGTCGCTGGACGGACTAGGATGAGCAGAGACGGAATGGGGTCAGAGCACGACCAATCCCCCCCAGACAATATACATAAGACTCTTCTGCCCACACCCAGCTTCAACCATGTGGTTTGAACAGCGTTTACATACGTAATAACATGTAGTTCCTCTTTAATAATAAAAAACAAAACAAAAGGAGTTACTTATAATCGTTTAATAAATATAGTTACCCTTTAGGAATTGAATAAAAGGGAGTTACCCTTTAATAATTTAATAAAATAGAGTTACCCTTAACTCCATTTTAATAAATTTTTTAAGGGTAACTCTATTTTATTAAATTATTAAAGGGTAACTCCCTTTTATTCAATTCCTAGAGGGTAACTATATTTATTAAACGATTATAAGTAACTCCTTTTGTTTTGTTTTTTTATTATTAAAGAGGAACTACATGTTATTACGTATGTAAACGCCGTTCAAACCACACATGTGAGGATATCGCCGCGTGCGTTAGAGCGCGTGCAACAATTCTAGCAATAGACCTCCTCTGTAGGGTAACTCCATTTCATTACAATTATTAAAATGTAACTCCATTTGAATAAATTCTTAAGGGGTAACTTCATTTTATTATATTATTAAAAATAGCAATTTTTTTTTTAATTCCTAAAGAGCAACTCAATTTTATTAACTAATAAGTAACTCTATTTTATTAAATTCCTAAACTCAATTTAATTAAATTCTTGAAGGGTAACTCCATTTTTAAAACAAATTATTAAAAGTAACTATTTTATTATATTCTTAAAGGGGAACTCTATTTTATTAAATTATTATAAGTCACTTCAATTTATTACATTCTTAAAGGAGAACTTCATTTAATTTAATTCTTAAAAGTTAACTCCATTTTATTAAAAGATTAAAGTGTAACTCAATTTTATTAAATTATTAAAGGGTAACATATTTAATGCTTAAAGGGGAAATCTATTTTAATACATTTTAAAGGGTAACTCCATTTTATTAAATTATTAAAGGGGAACTCATTTTTATTCAATTCTTAAAGGGGAACTCTATTTATTAAACGATAAGTAACTATTTTTTTTTTAAATAAAACTCTTAAATAGGAACTCCATTTCTTTAAAATTAGTAAAGTGTAACTCCATTTTTAATAAATTCTTAAGGGGTAACTCCATTTTATTATATTATTAAAAGTAGCTCATTTTTTTTTATTAAATTCTTAATGGAGTACTCTATTTTTTTAAATTATTATAGGTAACTTAATTTTATTAAATTCTTAAAGGAGAACTTCATTTAATTTAATTCTTAAAAGTTAAAAGTTAACTCCATTTTATTAAAAGATTACAGGGTAGCTCCATTTTAATAAATGATTAAAGTGTGACATCTTTTTATTAAATTCTTGAAGGTTAACTCCTTTTTTTTCAATTGTTATAAAGGGGAACTCCATTTATTGAATGATTATAAGTACTGTAACTCCTTTTGTTATTAGGTTCTTAAATAGGAACTCCATTTTATTAAATTATTAAAGGATAACTCCATTTCATTAAAATTCTCCATTTTAATAAATTCTTAAGGGGTAACTCTATTATATTATATTATTAAAGTAGCTCCTTTTTGTTTTCTTAAAGAGCAACTCAATTTTATTAACTAATAAGTAACTCCATTTTATTAAATTCCTAAACGTAATTTAATTTAATTATTGAAAGGTAACTCCATTTTTTTAATTATTAAAAGTAAATATTTTATTAAATTCTTAAAGGGGAACTCTATATTATTAAATTATTATAAGTAACTTTAATTTATTAAATTCTTAAAGGAGAACTTCACTTAATTTAATTCTTAAAAGTTAACTTCATTTTATTAAAAAATTAAAGGGTAACTCAATTTTATTAAATTATTAAAGGGTAACACCTTTTTATTCAATTCTTAAAGGGTAACTCAATTTATTAAATGGTTATAAGTAACTCTTTTTTTAAATTACATTTTTAAAGAGGAACTAAATGTTAGTAAATTATTAAAGGGTAACTCCATGTCATTAAAATTATTAAAATGTGTAACTCCATTTTAATAAATTCTTAAGGGGTAACTCTATTATAGTATTAAACGTATCTCCTTTTTTTTACATTTTCTTAAAAAGTAACTCAATTTTATTAACTAATAAGTAACTTAATTTTATTAAATTCCTAAACTCAAATGTAATTAAATTCTTAAAGGGTAACTCCATTTTTTTTAATTATTAAAAGTAATTTAATTGTATTAAATTCTTAAAGGAGGGGACTCTATTTTATTACATTTTTATAAGTAACTTCATTGTATTCAATTCTTAAAAGTTAACTCCATTTTATTAAAAGATTAAAGGGTAACTCAATTTTCTAAGTGAGGCCATACTCGCACTTTTTCACGGTAACTCAATTTTATTACATTATTCGAGGGTAACACCTTTTTATTAAATGCTTAAAGGGGAACTCCATTTTAATACATTTTTAAAGGGTAACTCTCAATTTATTATATTATTAATATTATTTTAATTTTTTTTTATTCTTAAACAGTTACTCAATTTTATTAACTAAGTCATTTCATTTTATTAAATTCCTAAACTCAAAGTTAATTAAATTCTTAAAGGGTAACTCCATATTTTTTTTATTATTAAAAGTAACTCAATTGTATTAAATTCTTAAAGGGAAACTCTATGGCCCAGATTCACAGAGCGATTACGCCTGCGCAACTGGTGTTGCGCGTGCGTAAGTCTAAATGTGCGCGTGCGTTTAGATGCGCGCGATTCAGAAAACGAATTACGCCAGAAATCTACTTTTTTTTGTCCGGCGTAATTTCGTTAGACCGGCGCATCCGTCCGCGCAAAAATGCGCTAGACACACCATTGATTTGCTAGTCAAATATGCTAATGAGGGAGTTGCGGGGATCCACAAAAAAACGCAGTTGCTGCGCAGGCTACGCGATGTGCGCAACAGCAAAATGTCCTGTCTAAAGTTAGAGGACCTAAAAGCTGGTCTAAATTTTGAAAAAAAGTCTACTTGTCAGATAAAGCAACACTGTTAGTGAGGAGTTCAGCAGTCACACGTGTTGCCCAACAATCTGTATGCCAACATGCCAGGGGCATCGTCGCGCATAGCTATACTACTGACTTTAGATGAACAAAGAAGGAGGAGGGCACGGAGGATGGCACTAAGGAGGGCACGGGAGATGTTTTTTTATTTTTTTTTATTTGCTTATATAAAATTTACAATTTAAATTAATCTAATACAATATTCTTATCTGATACAAGCCCCTCACTCTTCACTTGATATATCACACACGCATAGACATCTTTGGCATGAGTGATTCTGAGGTCTCTCGCATCTTCAGATTCACCCCTCATGCCATCCTGGAATTACCACAACCCTGCAGGAGGACATCACCAGCCCAACACATGACACCACCCATGACACCCATGACAGCTACATATACAATCAGAGCCCCATCCCCACAGATTTCGAACAGAACATGTATGGGGACAGCTGGCTGGTTGGTGAGTGACATGGGAGTCAGGCATGACTGTCCCCCCCATGATGCACACCTCACAAGTGGCACATGCATGACTAACATCCTCCTGTCTTTTCCCTTCAAGGTGACTCTGCATATGCACTGGAACCCCATCTCATGACCCCATCTCATGCCAGCTCACATTATGCATCTTTGCACGTTAAACACACACATTAATCATGGCACAATGAGAATGCATGCATGCACACCACTGTGGTCCCTAGCACACACACCCCACATCCTCATCACATTGGATTGGCACCAGTCCACCATGCAGGACTTGTGAGCTGCAACGCCACGCCAAGGCTCCAATTATGTCACTGTACATTCATACACCATTCACACGGACCTGGGGATCACTTCTCCACCACAAATGAGGGTGACACCCCTTTTCCCGCAGGAATATCACCCCCAGATTCCAAAATCATACACAAACAGAACCAAAAAAATTAAATAAATGACGAGCAAAAATAAAAAATGCCCAGGAAAAATATAATTTAAACAAAATAACAACAAAGAAAACACATAAAAGACAAAAATCACTCTGCAAAACAGTCCTCAAATATCTCAAAGACACGTCACAAACAAACAAAAGCACCTTGCTGTATAGGGAGGGATACAAAGGGATGTATTTTTGCAAAGGAAGTGCGTTTGTCTCTGTCTATTTATGCTGTCTGCGTAGTTCACAAAGTTGCCCTAGTCCATTTCCAATTTCACTGATTGCGCCGCTCCCGAGTTGTGAGCATGCGCACATCGGAGCTGACCATGGTCTCCTTCAAGCGCGCATGCGCGAGCCGGCCGGCCCTTCATTTGCATGGGGTCACGGCTCATTTCAATGTAACACGCCCACGTCCCTCCCAATTTGTATTACTCCTCCTTACGCCTCAGGAAAAAATCTTACGCTTGCGCAATTTCCTGCGCAAAAGCTACGTGAATCGGGGGATTACGCGGCTAGATGGCGCAAGTCTAACGTAATGGCGGTGCGCTACGCCGGTCCAATAATGCGCCGATGTACGTGAATCTGGGCCCCTGTTATTAAATTATTATAAGTAACTTCATTTAATTAAATTCTTAAAAGTTAACTCCATTTTATTAATAGATTAAAGTGTAACTCTATTTTATTTAACCCTTGAAGGGTAACGCTAATAAAATGGTGACACCTTTTTATGAGTTTAATAAAAATGGACTTATTAAAATTGAGTTTTTTATTGACATTGCGTTACATAAAATGAAACCACCTTTTATGGGGTTTAAAAAAAATATATATATTCTAAAGGAAGCTCCATTTTTATTAACCCCTTAAAGGGCAACTCTAATAAAATGGAGCCACCCTTTAGGAATATAAAAAATATTCTTAAAGGGGAGTTCTATTTTAATAAGCCATTATATATATATACACACAGTATATTAAAAATGGATACATGTGTGGAGTGAACAGTAGGTGGCGCTGTCCGAGGGATTACTGCAGTGTCTTGGCTTCACTCCACATAATATCCATTCATGGAAATATTCCAGTATTGACGCTCTATGGCAGTGATGGGGGAACCTCGGCACCCCGGATGTTTTGGAACTACATTTCCCACGATGCTCCGCTACACTGCAGAGTGCATGAGGATCATGGGAAATGTAGTTCCAAAACATCCGGGGTGCCGAGGTTCCCCCATCACTGCCATAGAGTGTCAATACTCTATGGCTGGTCCTTTTTAAGGCCCGGTATATTGTGGCGGGGTCACATGACGTACTCGTCTTGTAATTGTGCACACGCCTGCAGTTGTGGGATGTGGCCAGGAAGGGGCGCACTACTGTGCAGGGTCACGACCACAAGAGGAGCTTTGCGCAATTTTTTTTTTAATTAAAACTTGCATAAAAAATGCAGCTCAACTGCCTATTTTTACTGCCCACAAGGGTTTATTGTTCTGATGGGATCGTTTTTGTTGCTGCTGGGGGATTTAGCATTGCTGTATGGAGATTTATTGTTGCTGCTGGGGGATTTGTCATTGCTGTATGGAGATTTATTGTTACTGCTGGGGGATTTGTCATTGCTGTATGGAGATTTATTGTTGCTGCTGGGGGATTTAGCATTGCTGTATTGAGATTTATTGTTGCTGCTGGGGGATTTAGCATTGCTGTATGGAGATTTATTGTTCTGCTGAGTTACTGTCACTTCTGTTTTTTTTTTATTGCTGCTGCTGGGGGATTTATTGTTTCATCAGGGGGGTTTCATTGTTGCTGTTGTTGGGGGATTTATTGTTGCTGATGGGGGATGTATTGCTGCAGCAGGAGGTTTCATTGTTGTTATTGAGGGAGATGTTGGTGCTGATTATGGGGGATTTATTGTTGCTGCTGGGGGATTTAGCATTCCTGTATGGAGATTTATTGTTGCTGCTGGGGGATTTAGCATTGCTGTATGGAGATTTATTGTTGCTGCTGGGGGATTTAGCATTGCTGTATGGAGATTTATTGTTGCTGCTGGGGGATTTGTCATTGCTGTATGGAGATTTATTGTTGCTGCTGGGGGATTTAGCATTGCTGTATGGAGATTTATTGTTGCTGCTGGGGGATTTGTCATTGCTGTATGGAGATTTATTGTTGCTGCTGGGGGATTTATCATTGCTGTATGGAGATTTATTGTTCTGCTGGGGGGTTTATCATTGCTGTATGGAGATGTATTGTTGCTGCTGGGGGATTTATCATTGCTGTATGGAGATTTATTGTTCTGCTGGGGGGTTTATCATTGCTGTATGGAGATTTATTGTTGCTGCTGGGGGATTTAGCATTGCTGTATGGAGATTTATTGTTCTGCTGAGTTACTGTCACTTCTGGTTTTTTTTATTGCTGCTGCTGGGGGATTTATTGTTTCATCAGGGGGGTTTCATTGTTGCTGTTGTTGGGGGATTTATTGTTGCTGATGGGGGATGTATTGCTGCAGCAGGAGGTTTCATTGTTGTTATTGAGGGAGATGTTGGTGCTGATTATGGGGGATTTATTGTTGCTGCTTGGAATTTTTTTTGTCACTGCTGGGGGATTTATTGTTGCTGCTGGGAGATTCATTGTTGCTGCTGAGGTATTTATTGGTGCTACTGGGTGCCTATTGTGGCTGCTGGGGATTTATTGTCACTGCTGGGGGCTTTATTGCTGCTGGGGGATTTCTTGTTTTAGCAGGGGGGTTTCATTGTTGCTGCAGGGGGGTTTATTGTTCTGCTGGGAGTTTATTGTTCCGCTGGGAGAGTCATTGTTGCTGCTGGGGTATTTATATTGTTGCAGCTGGGGTGGGTAATTGATTATTGCTTCCAGGATTTTTTTTTTCTCACTGCTGGGGGATTCATTGCTGCTGCTGCTGCTGGGAGATGTCTACTATCGCTACCGGGGTGCCTATCGTTGCTGCTGGGGGGGATATCTTCTTTAAAAAGGGGGTGGTGCTGCGAAGTAAGTAAAGGGGCGGGGTCAGTGCTGGGAGGCGGAGTGTGAGGAGTACCCGCCCCCGTTTTGTGTGGAGATCTCTCTATAAGGCCTATTGCAGGGATTTCCAGGGATGCTCGGCAGCTCCACCTAGTGGCCACAATGCGGTATTTTTCCTGAGTCAGCAGATGATCAATAAGAGCTTCTTTTTATTTCCTTTACGCTTTTATTATTGATCCTCAAAGAAATTGGTGCAATTCACTAACTGGTGCTGTCACCCCTCCTCCCCTCCCCCCTTATTGATTGCCGATCGAAGTCTATTGATGGATGTGAGTGCCGCTGATTTGTGGCCACTCTAGCTGATTTGTCGTATTGATTACTCCCCCTCCCCCGCCACCCGCAATAAATTCTGACAGAAGTGACTCGGCTCCTTCCTCTGTAACTCTCCTCTCCTGATATACTCTGCTCCTTCCTCTATAACTCTCCTCTCCTGAAATACTCTGCTGGGAGGACTCTGCTCCTATCCTCTATAACTCTCCTCTCCTGAAAATACTCTGCTAGGAGGACTCTGCCTCCATCCTCTATAACTCACCTCTCCTGGAATACTCTCCTCTGCTCTGCTGGAGGACTCTCCTCTCCTGTAACTCTGCTCTATAACTCTCCTCTCCTGAATATACTCTGCTCTGCTGGAGACTCTGCTCCTTCCTCTATAACACTCCCTCTC
>JAJQKJ010000785.1:0-29645 GCA_029574335.1 Rana kukunoris
GGGGAACCCCACGCCGATTTTGGCGTGGGTTAACCCCTCACGTTCCGGACCAAGCCGGAGAGCC
Organism: Rana kukunoris; assembly: GCA_029574335.1. Lineage (NCBI taxonomy): Eukaryota > Metazoa > Chordata > Amphibia > Anura > Ranidae > Rana > Rana kukunoris. The sequence continues at coordinate 65 of JAJQKJ010000785.1, forward strand.
TATTGTACCCCTGGGGGGGAAGCCGCGCCGGTTTCACATTTGAAATTTGGCGCGGAGTTCCCCTTCAGTGTCAGCGCAGCCCGAGAACAGCTCGGAGCTTGCCGGGCGCCGCTCCAGGCAGTGCAAACACTGCTACGCCGCTGGTATTTACCAAGGATTTCCCGGCGTACTGAAGCGGCGCGCGGTGAGCTCCGATTTTCCCTCTGCGCATGCCCAGTATGCAAGTGAACCTTCCGAGGTTCTAGCGTACTTTGCAAGGGCACGGGGATCGGGTCCCAAAAGTCACTTTCCCTTTCAAATCGGCCCGCCACACAAGTTGAAACACATGTCACTACACTTCCCTGCATCACCCCCCTCCCTCCCCTCATAAACTCCCGCCCGAATCCCCGATGTTTACATTACTAAATGCCGCACGCCAGCTCTGTACTGGCGTGCTGTGCGCCCTCTTCTGGGCGCATTAGGCACTTTAGTAAATGAGGAAACACGCTGCACTGGCAGCGTGTTTCTTTGGTAAATGTCAAAAACAGGTTTACTCCTGCTTGTGCACCATGAGTCTTGGCGCACAGGCTTGGTAAATCAGCCCCCATGTGTTATTAAGTCCCAAAAAAGGTGAATAATAGATGGATATCTTCAATAGTGTCCTTAGACTTCGTAGTTTTTACTTTAAGTTGTTCTTTATCTCTATCTTCATACTGACAATCCGTGATATATAGATGAATAAAATACCCTTACCAGCTGTTGTTGATCCACTGACACCGTACGGTGAATGGATCATGCAGGCTTGTGTGGGCCGACCGCCCTCCTTGGAATGGGGTGCAGATATGATTCTCACTTCAGACTTACCATCGAAGGTCCAAGGAATAAGCTGGTAGGGGAAGTCGCTGGATTCCCAATGGGGTGAGGCAAGTCCTTCAGAAAATTTCCCAATCACGGGAAAAAAAGGAAAAAAATGGGGAAGACCTCCTCATAGTGTAAAAACGTTTTATTAAGCACGCAGATCACAGCAAAAACGTGCAATAATCAAAAATAGTAAAACCACAAATTAAAAATGTCTCGATCAGTAAAAAAGTCCCACAGCCAAAATACACAACCACTATAAGAAAAAATTCATATGCGCAGTGGAGGTGTATGGAAAGGTTCAACCCGACCGGTTTTCGTCTGCAAAGACTTCAACTGGGGATGGGAACTGAACCAATGCACCTCCTGCGCGTTAATATAGTACCCTAATAGTCATAGGTGTACCAGAACTGAAGCTGTTGTTGCACTCAGAGATATAGGTTTCCAATGACCTGTGGCCTGTAGTGCAAGGTTTTTAAAACTGAAGTGAGAACAATATGCCTTACTAAAGAATAGAGATGAGCCCCATTGAAGTCTATGGGACTCGAACATTCTAATTCAAAAACGCTCATTTTAAAGACCAATATTCAAGTTATTGTTGGAAACGTCTTTGAGAACCCGGGTCTTGCCCCAGGGAACATGTATCAATAGAAAAAAGTTTAAAAAACAGTATTTTTTTCAGGAGCAGGACTGAAAAAATTACCGTTTTTAAAACATTTTTTTTCCATTGATACATGTTCCCTCGGGCAAGACCCGGGTTCTCAAAGACGTTTCCACAGGCAAACTATAGACACCCAGCAGGTACAATATTTAAAGGAATTTTTCATTTTTTTTTTAAGTTAAGCATCATTAAAATCACTGCTCCAGGAGCAGTGATTTTATTGATGCTTAAATAAAAAAAATAAAAAAAATCCTTTAAATATTGTACCTGCTGGGTGTCTATACCTGTGAGAACGTCTTTAAATGGCACAATCACCTGCCTGCCAGTAAATTAGGAAGAACTGATCTATCTAAGCTATACAGTGTATAAATATATGTATAACTCCTAGGGATGTATATATATTCTCTACACACTGTAAATTGAGCTAAACTGACTAGCCTGCCTGCCTGCTCTATCTAGCTATATAAAAAGACAATCTCTCTGTCTCTCTGACTGCTCTCATTAACAAGCCGGAACACACTACACGAGGCCACCCACCCAGGCTTTGGCCAATTATGGCTCTTTGTTTTTTGTGCGCTGTGATTGGCCAAGCATGCGCAGTGAATTATTGGCAGTTTTGCGTCACTCGAATTTGGCGCGAACGACCGCTTTTGTTCAAATTTCGTCTAACGTACGAACAGATAATGTTCGAGACGAATATACGTTTGTATCGAACGCAAAGCTCATCCCTACTAAAGAAGGTCCTATAAATCTAGCAATAATAACATAAATAGGGCTATGCTAGTAGTATCATTCATTTGACAGAATAATAGCATGCCCTAAGCGCCATGGTAGAACATATCAGATTTAAGAAGAAAATAAAGAAAACAAACAACAAAAAAGGGGGGGGTAGGCCAGGTGGACTCGAAAGAAAGGTAGGAAGAACTAGAGGGGGATAATGTAAGGTGATCCAGGTGATTCAAACCATAAAGAAAAAAATCCACTGTACAGGTTGAACTTCACATATAGTACCCAAGGCTCCAAGATCGCCTCAAACATCTGGGGCCAGATTTAGAGAGCCATTACGCCGGCATTACAGCAGATGCGCGGCGTAAGTCAAAATCTGCGCATGCGTATCGATGCGCCGCATCCCCAAAACGATATACGCATGAAATCTAATTTTCTTCGACCGCCTTAATTTCGATAGACGGGCGCATCCGTGCACGCAAAACTGCGCTAGACACACCATTGATTTGCTATTCAAATATGCAAATTAGGGAGTTACGGGGATCCACAAAAGTAAGTTGGTGCAGCTGCACGTCCTGTCTAAAATTAGTCCATATAAAAGGTGGTATAAAATTAGACAATCTGTCTACATGTCAGCTAAAGCAACACTGTTAGTGAGGAGCTGAGCAGTCACACTTGCAGGACAACAAACTGTATGCCAACATGCGAGGGGCATCCTTGCTCATAGCTATATTATTGACTTTAGAGGAGCAAAGAAGGAGGAGGGCACAGAGGAGGGCACGGGAAAGGATATACCACACACGCATAGACATCTTTGGCATGAGTGATTCTGAGGTGTATCGCATCTTTAGATTCACCCCTGCTGCCATCATGGAATTAACCACAACCCTGCAGGAGGACATCACCAGCCCAACACACGGCTCACATGCAGTGCAGCCACTGGTCAAGGTCCTGGCAACACTGCATTTCCTTGCCAATGGCTCTTTTCAAAGAACAAGTGGAGTGGTGGCTGGGATGTCACAATCCTCCATGAGCAGATGTGTGCACAAGGTTATCCCAGCAATCCTCAGACGCATGGCCAACCAAATCATCAAACTCACCCATGAGGACCTGCGGCTGAAGGCAATGACAGATTTCTAGAGGATTCCCATGCACCATGGGGGCCATTTATTGCACACATGTGGCACTCCAGCCCCCCCGTGAGACAGAGCACATATACCGCAATTGGAAGCATTGGCATTCCATCAAGGTACAGGTGATAGACGATGCCCAAGGCCTCATATGGCAGCAGCCTGATCTGTAGGCAATGTCTTCCATGGGGGGTCACCAGCAGAAGAAAGAAACATAAAGAGACACAACACACTGACCGCCCTGCACAGCACTGATAACAGTAATAACACGTGTAGCTGGACACTGATTACTCACCCACATCCTCTGCTTCCAAAACCTGCCATGCTGTGACCTGTGCAATGTGACCAGGGGAGGGGGTGGAACATTCCAAGGAGCTGAGGGGGGGGGGTTATCATAAGGAAGAGCTGAACTGAAGGCTGGTATAATATCATCCTGTCCAGAAAGTTGCAGAAAGCCGAAGGAACTGTTTATTGTGCCATGGGGGGAGGGGGGCTGAGTGTGTGCAGAGCATTAGAGGAGTGGATGTACTGCAATGTGAAGGCTGTGTGGCGGCATTTACAAGCACCAGTGTCTGTATTTCCTCCACTGGTGTGTGTCTTCTTACACACAGGATCTGCGGCTCCAGCTAGGACTTTATGTGTCAGTGCCCAGGATGAGTGTCGGGAGCTGGGCGGAAGACACTTCAATTACAGGCTGCTGTGCGTATTGTGCCTAGGAAGGAGAGGAGCGCAGATACATACACTTACACTTACACTTGTATTTTACAGCGGCTCCACTAACAATCTGCATTCCCCAGTGATTGACTGAGCCGCCGCCGTCTCTGCACTCCTTCCCTCCTCCTCGCACTCGTCTGTCCTACTGACACGCGGCTCTACACACACACGGCTGTGACATCTCCACGGCAGAGCACTGTGTATACACAGCAGCCAGAGTTGTGCTCTAGGTGGCTGCCTAATCCGCCTAGTGGTAGCACCGGCCCTGCACTCATGGTACCTAGCTCCGTACAAGTTCTCTAAGTTCTACCCTTCCCAATCAGCTAGGTGCTGACAAAATTGTGGAGAAACTGGTACACTCTACCACAAATTGTGGTCATGCAAATCAATACGCTCATTTTGGAACAAAATCTTCGCTATCCTATCAGATATTTGTGACCAAAGCATTCTGCCTAATCCTGAATTAGCCATCCTACACCTAAATATCCACAAATGTTCAACCAAATGAGAGTAGTGATATTACAAATTCTCCTGGCAGTGAAGCTCACTATTACAAGACTATGGAAAACACCCAACTTCCCATCACCCTTTGATGCCATCACTACTCCTAACCATCAGTGCGAGATGGAAAAACTGCTGGCGATCACTGACTCTACTGTTTAGAGAGAAATGGGCCATATGGCTGTCTAACACTAAATGTACTACTAAAGTCTGAATACTTTGTATTCTAGTCCATGCTCTGTTCCTCTTCATTACATTATATTACAGTGACTGGCCAGAATCCTCTTTCTTTCTCTCTCTTTCTTTCTACCCTCTTCTTTTTTGTATTCCCTTCTTCCCCTTCCTCCTCCTATGCCCTCCCCCTTTTTTCTATCTATTTATTTATTTGTTCCTTTAAAGCTACAGTGAATACACCTCATCAGTGTATATCAAGTGCCTTGCACGATTCAGTTTTTTTTTCTCCTATATTAGCTTAATATATTTTGGCTTCCCAGTTATTCTGTTTTTATGTATTAATGGTGTATCCCTTCACAACTATTGTATGCTCTGTGATTGTGTTCACTTTATTCTGTTTTAATAAAAACATATTGACAATAATAGTATTAAGCGATACTGCTTGTCTTTCCATGGAGACCCAGTATAGTTTTGGGCCCCTGGAATACACAATGGAGATTTAAGCCATCCGCGCCACTTGATAGTACCATCATAGGATAGGGAGGCCTAAACCCCCTTGGCTTTTCAACCGACAAAGTATCCCCTTAGAGACGGTTCACACTGGGGCGACTTGGGATTCGACTTGAGGTCGCCTCAAGTCGTCCCAAGTCGCGCTGTAGAGAAAAACAATGTAAGTGACTAGGAGCGGTGTTAATACACACTTCTTAAGTCGCTCCGACTTCAGAAAAGGTTCCTGTACAACTTCAATCCGACTTCTAGGCGACTTGTACCCATTGATTTCAATGGAAGTCGCCTCCAAGTCTGATCACTGTCTTAACTGAAGCGACCTTTCAGCAAGATAACATACATTTTTCAGGCAAACCCCTCCCTCCCCCTCCCTCTCCCAGAGCTGATTGTTGTTTTATTGGCCACTGGAAAGTCTCCTGTCCTGCAGACGACTTCAAGTCGTGTTGTAAATTGCCCCAGATCGCCCTGTGGTTCATGCTTAAGTCGTGTCGGAGTCGCCTCTGAAAGTCGCGCTGGAAGTCGTGTCGCCCCAGTGTGAACCGACTCTTAGAGAGGTGGCGACCCCTTTTACCCCCCAGACAAAGTGAATTATTTTAGATTGGATTTTAAGAAGGATTGTTTTCTTTATTGGGATAGGTAGAGACTGGAAAATATATATTAAATGGTAGGAGGGTAATTTTAATAGAATTGCCAGGAGAGATCATGTTTTGACCAAAGTGCCAAGTCATGCTCTAGTTTCTTAAACATGGGGGGGTAGTTAACAGGATAAAATGTATCTATACCAGGGGATAGATTAAAGCCCACATATGGAATAAAGGTAGAGGCCCATGAGAAAGAGAAGTTGGTCCAAAAAACGCTGGTGGGAACAATATTTTTAAAGCTATAGATTGGGAGACATTTACCCAGAGTAATACCCAGAATTTTCCTGATAGTGATGGCCAAGGTTTCAATAGCGATAGCGAAGATTATGGGAGAATGAGGGAAACCCTGTCTAGTTCTTTTCTCAATAATGAAAGGATCGGAGTAATAACCCTGAGCACTAGGGCTTGAATAAAGTGAATGTATGATTCCTAGGAATTTGGGGCTAAAGCCCCATCTTCCTAGGATTTCAAAAAGAAAAGACCAAGATACTGAATTGAAGGCTTTCTGGAGATCTTTGGATAACAAAACGTCTTCTTGTGGTTTGCCTCCATCCCATTGTGAGTGTACCAGGGAGATAATATCTACGGCTCTATTGATTTGGTTAGGGGTCTGCCCTCCTGGTATTAAACCCGTCTGTTTTTTTTCTATATTGACAAGTTGACTTAAATATGAAGATATTGGCCCGAATTCACGTAGCACTTAAGCCGACGTATGTCGATATACGCCGCGTAAGTGTAATTATGCGCCGTCGTATCTATGCGCCGTACCCATAGAACTAAGATACGCCTAAAAACTGACTTCATCCGACCGACGTAACTTGCCTACACTTGCCTATAGTGGGCGCATAGTTATGCTGGACGCATTTGGTACTCCCATTGATTTGTGATGCAAATATGCAAATGAGGGAAATACGCCGATTCATGAACGTACTTGCGCCCGGCGCATGTTTTAAGCGATTTGCGTAAGGGTTACGTCCGGCGTAAAGTTATTCCTCATATAGGAGGCGCAACTCATGCAAAGGTATGGACCAGGGTACAGCCGTCGTATTTTACTTTGTTTACGTAGTACTACGTGAATAGGGCTGGGCGTAGGTTACGTTCACGTTGTAGGCAGTGATTCGATGTATCTTAAGCAGGTATTTTGACGTGGTTGTACGCATGTGCACGGGGATATGTCCAAGTTACAAAACATGCGCCGTTCGTTTTAAGTACTTGGATGACTCTCAGCCCATTATTTGCATGGGGTCACACTTCTTTACCATGCATCACGCCCACTTCCAGCCCACTTCCACCTACTTTGAAGTTGTGAAAAAGGTGAGATTAAGACCATGTGTAAGAGATTAGTGATGATTGCGCAGGGAGTCGCACAAAGCTAGGAAGTGTGAGCGAGTGGGAAGAAAAAAATGTCTGTACACCAAATGAACGTTCTGATGTGTTTATTCCCAAATAACAAATTGCAGCCAACATGACAGAGTGCCCGAAATCAGGAGGTACTCTGTCTTGTTGGCTGTCATTTGCTATTTTGGAATAAACACGTTGGAAAGTTCCTTTGGTGTGTAGCTATTTTTTCTTCTTATTGATCACCAGTGGCAAGCAGTGGCTTACACCCAGCAGATCTGGACTGTAGTGATTGCTCAGCTGGAGCAGCGTTTTCCTTCCTTGAACTTTCTGAGAGAGAGGGAGCCAAGACCGGGGGTCTCTGTTTAAGGAAGCTCTAATAATTAATAGTATGAACTGTTAAAGCATAGTAAAAAAAAACTGAGGAATGGGAGTGCCCAATGTCTTGGCTTACTATAAAGCCTGTGTGCTAGACCAACTTAGATATTGGTGGACTCCCCATGAACATAAATCTTGGTCAAATATGGAGCGTGTAAATATCCCCTTTAAAGATCCTATATCGACCCTTATTGCTATTAAATTGTGAGCCCCATCCCCTACTTTCTTAACTCCAACAATAAAGATCTCTACTAAAGTGTGGTCAGAATTCCCCATCCCCTCTACACCTCGAAATTCACTATGTTCGGTCAACACCCTCCTTGCAGTGCTCCAACACTTCATCCCTCATATTGACCAAAACCTTTGGAAGTCCAGAGGGCTTACACTCCTAAAGGAACTATACCATGACACTTCTCTCCACACCTTCGGATATCTATACTCACACTTCAATCTACACACACTACCTATATGCAAATTCGGTCATCTGTCTTGAAACCCCCCTTGCCCCTTTACTTAGAGCTCTAAGCCTGGATATTTAATTTTTTTCAAGACACTAAGGGTCCACTAAAAGGAATTTCCCTATTCTACAACATTTGTAATGCCTACGATTCGTTCTCAAAATCCAAAACTATTCTTGAATGGAAAGAATCCTTGGGCATGTTATTTCCAGATAATAGTTGGCAGAACGCCTTCACTACCACATATGCAGCATCCTAATGTACGAACCATTGGGGACAATTTAAAAAAACTGTGCACTCATGCAGGGCTGGTGCAAGGATTTTTTACACCCTAGGCAAAACCTCATTTTGTGCCCCCCCTTTGGCTCCATCCCTGACCCCACCCCCTTTTTCCTGCCCACGTATACCCCACCTTTTTTAGATTGCTACCATTTTTTTTTGGGGGGGGGTCAGTCACTGAGCCTGGAGGTGGTGGGGGGCATCAGTACGGCGCTCCTGACTGATGAGTGCTCTAGGCTGGCGATATGGAGTGACACCTCCATCAGTGCAGCTTATCAGTGGGAACTCCTCATTATGGGCACAGCAGGTGTAAAGACCCCAGAACTCAGCACAGGGATGGTGGGAACCTCTCATAATGGGCACAGTGGGTGTACAGAACTCAGCACAGGGATGGTGGGAATCTCTCATAATGGGCACACCGGGTGTACAGAACTCAGCACAGGGATGGTGGGAACCTCTCATAATGGGCACAGCAGGTGTACAGACCCCAGAATTCAGCACAGGGCTGGTGGGAACCCGTCACAATGGGCACAGCGGGTGTACAGTCCCCAGAACTCAGCACAGGGATGGTGGGAACCCTTAATAGGCACAGCGGTTGTAAAAATACAGCCCAGTTCTTGTAAACGGTGCACCCCCAGGCAGTATCAACAGTAACCAGGGCAGCAGCCTGATCTGTAGGCAATGTCTTCCATGGGGGGTCACCAGCAGAAGAAAGAAACATAAAGAGACACAACACACTGACCGCCCTGCACAGCACTGATAACAGTAATAACACGTGTAGCTGGACACTGATTACTCACCCACATCCTCTGCTTCCAAAACCTGCCATGCTGTGACCTGTGCAATGTGACCAGGGGAGGGGGTGGAACATTCCAAGGAGCTGAGGGGGGGGGTTATCATAAGGAAGAGCTGAACTGAAGGCTGGTATAATATCATCCTGTCCTGAAAGTTGCAGAAAGCCGAAGGAACTGTTTATTGTGCCATGGGGGGAGGGGGGCTGAGTGTGTGCAGAGCATTAGAGGAGTGGATGTACTGCAATGTGAAGGCTGTGTGGCGGCATTTACAAGCACCAGTGTCTGTATTTCCTCCGCTGGTGTGTGTCTTCTTACACACAGGATCTGCGGCTCCAGCTAGGACTTTATGTGTCAGTGCCCAGGATGAGTGTCGGGAGCTGGGCGGAAGACACTTCAATTACAGGCTGCTGTGCGTATTGTGCCTAGGAAGGAGAGGAGCGCAGATACATACACTTACACTTACACTTGTATTTTACAGCGGCTCCACTAACAATCTGCATTCCCCAGTGATTGACTGAGCCGCCGCCGTCTCTGCACTCCTTCCCTCCTCCTCGCACTCGTCTGTCCTACTGACACCCGGCTCTACACACACACGGCTGTGACATCTCCACGGCAGAGCACTGTGTATACACAGCAGCCAGAGTTGTGCTCTAGGTGGCTGCCTAATCCGCCTAGTGGTAGCACCGGCCCTGCACTCATGGTACCTAGCTCCGTACAAGTTCTCTAAGTTCTACCCTTCCCAATCAGCTAGGTGCTGACAAAATTGTGGAGAAACTGGTACACTCTACCACAAATTGTGGTCATGCAAATCAATACGCTCATTTTGGAACAAAATCTTCGCTATCCTATCAGATATTTGTGACCAAAGCATTCTGCCTAATCCTGAATTAGCCATCCTACACCTAAATATCCACAAATGTTCAACCAAATGAGAGTAGTGATATTACAAATTCTCCTGGCAGCGAAGCTCACTATTACAAGACTATGGAAAACACCCAACTTCCCATCACCCTTTGATGCCATCACTACTCCTAACCATCAGTGCGAGATGGAAAAAACTGCTGGCGATCACTGACTCTACTGTTTAGAGAGAAATGGGCCATATGGCTGTCTAACTCTAAATGTACTACTAAAGTCTGAATACTTTGTATTCTAGTCCATGCTCTGTTCCTCTTCATTACATTATATTACAGTGACTGGCCAGAATCCTCTTTCTTTCTCTCTCTTTCTTTCTACCTCTTCTTTTTTGTATTCCCTTCTTCCCCTTCCTCCTCCTATGCCCTCCCCCTTTTTTCTATCTATTTATTTATTTGTTCCTTTAAAGCTACAGTGAATACACCTCATCAGTGTATATCAATTGCCTTGCACGATTCAGTTTTTTTTCTCCTATATTAGCTTAATATATTTTGGCTTCCCAGTTATTCTGTTTTTATGTATTAATGGTGTATCCCTTCACAACTATTGTATGCTCTGTGATTGTGTTCACTTTATTCTGTTTTAATAAAAACATATTGACAATAATAGTATTAAGCGATACTGCTTGTCTTTCCATGGAGACCCAGTATAGTTTTGGGCCCCTGGAATACACAATGGAGATTTAAGCCATCCGCGCCACTTGATAGTACCATCATAGGATAGGGAGGCCTAAACCCCCTTGGCTTTTCAACCGACAAAGTATCCCCTTAGAGACGGTTCACACTGGGGCGACTTGGGATTCGACTTGAGGTCGCCTCAAGTCGTCCCAAGTCGCGCTGTAGAGAAAAACAATGTAAGTGACTAGGAGCGGTGTTAATACACACTTCTTAAGTCGCTCCGACTTCAGAAAAGGTTCCTGTACAACTTCAATCCGACTTCTAGGCGACTTGTACCCATTGATTTCAATGGAAGTCGCCTCCAAGTCTGATCACTGTCTTAACTGAAGCGACCTTTCAGCAAGATAACATACATTTTTCAGGCAAACCCCTCCCTCCCCCTCTCTCTCCCAGAGCTGATTGTTGTTTTATTGGCCACTGGAAAGTCTCCTGTCCTGCAGACGACTTCAAGTCGTGTTGTAAATTGCCCCAGATCGCCCTGTGGTTCATGCTTAAGTCGTGTCGGAGTCGCCTCTGAAAGTCGCGCTGGAAGTCGTGTCGCCCCAGTGTGAACCGACTCTTAGAGAGGTGGCGACCCCTTTTACCCCCCAGACAAAGTGAATTATTTTAGATTGGATTTTAAGAAGGATTGTTTTCTTTATTGGGATAGGTAGAGACTGGAAAATATATATTAAATGGTAGGAGGGTAATTTTAATAGAATTGCCAGGAGAGATCATGTTTTGACCAAAGTACCAAGTCATGCTCTAGTTTCTTAAACATGGGGGGGTAGTTAACAGGATAAAATGTATCTATACCAGGGGATAGATTAAAGCCCACATATGGAATAAAGGTAGAGGCCCATGAGAAAGAGAAGTTGGTCCAAAAAACGCTGGTGGAAACAATATTTTTAAAGCTATAGATTGGGAGACATTTACCCAGAGTAATACCCAGAATTTTCCTGATAGTGATGGCCAAGGTTTCAATAGCGATAGCGAAGATTATGGGAGAATGAGGGAAACCCTGTCTAGTTCTTTTCTCAATAATGAAAGGATCGGAGTAATAACCCTGAGCACTAGGGCTTGAATAAAGTGAATGTATGATTCCTAGGAATTTGGGGCTAAAGCCCCATCTTCCTAGGATTTCAAAAAGAAAAGACCAAGATACTGAATTGAAGGCTTTCTGGAGATCTTTGGATAACAAAACGTCTTCTTGTGGTTTGCCTCCATCCCATTGTGAGTGTACCAGGGAGATAATATCTACGGCTCTATTGATTTGGTTAGGGGTCTGCCCTCCTGGTATTAAACCCGTCTGTTTTTTTTCTATATTGACAAGTTGACTTAAATATGAAGATATTGGCCCGAATTCACGTAGCACTTAAGCCGACGTATGTCGATATACGCCGCGTAAGTGTAATTATGCGCCGTCGTATCTATGCGCCGTACCCATAGAACTAAGATACGCCTAAAAACTGACTTCATCCGACCGACGTAACTTGCCTACACTTGCCTATAGTGGGCGCATAGTTATGCTGGACGCATTTGGTACTCCCATTGATTTGTGATGCAAATATGCAAATGAGGGAAATACGCCGATTCATGAACGTACTTGCGCCCGGCGCATGTTTTAAGCGATTTGCGTAAGGGTTATGTTCGGCGTAAAGTTATTCCTCATATAGGAGGCGCAACTCATGCAAAGGTATGGACCAGGGTACAGCCGTCGTATTTTACTTTGTTTACGTAGTACTACGTGAATAGGGCTGGGCGTAGGTTACGTTCACGTTGTAGGCAGTGATTCGATGTATCTTAAGCAGGTATTTTGACGTGGTTGTACGCATGTGCACGGGGATATGTCCAAGTTACGACACATGCGCCGTTCGTTTTAAGTACTTGGATGACTCTCAGCCCATTATTTGCATGGGGTCACGCTTCTTTACCATGCATCACGCCCACTTCCAGCCCACTTCCACCTACTTTGACTTACGTTGGCTTATCCTGACGAATATATGCTACGCCGGCACAACGTTGGGCGCATTTTCTTTGTGAATGTCATACTTGCCTCTCAACGTTGCGCCGGCGTAGCGTAAAGAAGATACGCTACGCCGGCATAAAGTTGCGCCGATGGCTGTGAATCCAGGCCATTATATTTAATACATTGTTTTAAACTTTATATTGTATGATGATATTTTTCAGGATGTCTTTTATCAAATATCTATCTACTGATGGGTATTTTGGTAAAGCATGTATCTTTCTGATTTCTTGAAATTAACTAAAAGTGACCTATGTTCTTTTGGAATGACCTAGAGTTATGTTTCTGAGAGATTTCGTAATTCCGAGAAATGTTGCTTGAGACATGTGGTTTGGGAAATTCAAAAGGTCATTGTTGACACTTATTTAGATAATGTTTCGTAATCACTTATTTTGATTGATTATTTATATAAATATAATTATGGTGTTTAAAATAAATAGTTGGCTAAAAAATAAGCGATGAGAACATGCTGACAACTGACTTGATCAAGAAGATTAATAAAGGTCAGCTAGGAAAAACCCATCTCCCCTGGTATGTGTCCAATAGTTTAGATTGCCAAATGTATGTGTATAAAAAAGCAAATGTTTCTGACATGTTTTATCACTGCTGCATTAAGCTGTGATCCGATGACATTGAATATTGTTCTTAATAAACCATATACAGATAACAAAAGCTGATTGCCATTGATGACCTTTATTAAAAGATCAACATAACAATATATGTGGCAATAAATCCCGACAGTCCCATTACAAGTATTTTTTTTTTAGGATTTTAAGATTGTTGATAAGGGAAATAAGTCGGTAGTTACTGACATCACTTGTGTCTTTATTCGATTTAGGAATGACTGAGACAAAGGCTGAGGTAGAGGCGATGTCCAGGTGGGCTCCATCACGGATGAAGTTAAAAAACTAACCAAATAGGTAGACAGGAGGTATTTAATCACTTCAAGGACATCCACTGTTATAGGCTTGTCAAGGAGCTCTCCGTGGTTGCATGACAATTTGGGAGTAGGAATATCTTGGAGGGCATTTTCTTCAGGTGGGGGGAGGAAGTATCTGTTCTATATAATTTAGCATAGACCTCATTAAAGGTTTCCATGATTCTAAGAGGATTCTAACTCAAAGTGCCTAAAGTGAAGCGGATTTTAGGCAAGATAAGAGGATAGGGTTTAGGGCTGAGTTTGGCCACTAGTTTGGTACCAATCTTATCATTGTGTTAATAGAAATGGTCCCTGTCTATTAAGATGTTTTTTCTGCTTCAGTGTTCAGAGCAAGGTTTAAAGCTAGACTGGCCACATCTAGTTGTGCTAGAGTGTCAAAAGTGGGATGACATTTGTGGTGTTTGTTCGGGGAGTGGAAATCTTTAGTTAGTTTGTCTACTTCAGATCTCTATTCTTCTTTTAGTTGGGAGAAGATCTGAATGAGTTCCCCCTAATCTCTAAAGTATGTGGCGCCCAAAGAACTTAAGGAGAGACTGTAATCTTGTCATTAATCTTTAAGTATTCCCCCAGAGCTTTCTTTAAAACTGTACAGTGAATGGGGTCACTCAGAGGGGCTTTATTAATATGTCATTTAAATGTGCCTTCCAAGCTGGGGCGATGCTGCAGCGATAGGGAGACTTTTGAGTGATCAGAAAGGGTTAGATGAAGATTAAGGAGTAGTCTTTAACCTGGGGATTATGTTTCCTCCAAAAGTTGACCACAAGCATATAGAGAAGGTGTGCTGTTTTAAGGCTTTGTCTGGGGGAATGATTAAGCAAAAGGTCAAAGGTTATGTTTGAGTCCCCTCCAAGAATAACAGTTCCCTCAAAGTGGGGGGAGAGCATTTGTAACATCAAAAAAGGGGGCTTGACCTGTATTTGGGGCATAGAAAGAGGTTAATGAGTAGGTCACCCCAACTATAGAACCCGTGACTAGTAAATATCAGCTTGTAGGACCTTTGATTACATTGGTCGGAGAAACGTTTAACTGTTTGGAGAAACAGATTGCAATGACTCGTGTTTTGCTTTCTGCATTGGCTATTGGCTAGATAGAACTGGGTGTAATTATGGTGGATAAAATAAGGATTACAAGAACTTGGGAAATGGGTCTCCTGTAGGAGAAGTGTCTTTAGGAGTTTGGTAAACTCCTTTGGCAAGGAGTTTAGTTCCTGTACATTATGGGAAGCTATGTGTAAATTCAAAGTACAAGAGGTGGTGGAGAAGAGTGCTCAAGTTTAGAAGAGTCATCCAAACCAATCCAGAAGTCCGGATCCTAAAGGAATGTGAAGAGAGAAGTACTTGGTTGACCAAAGAAAAGAGAGAAGCTAGTTGGGAGCATAAGGAGAAAGAAAGTATGAGAGAGAAAATAAAAAAGGCAAATCAGTAAGAACAATTGTTAAGTAACAATACCACAAACCCACCCATGGTGGGATAGGACCAGCCTCATCCCAATACAAAACAAGAGCAATGTGATGTCCCCTATATTGGGGGACATCAATCTGTCTATGAGGGGAGAACATGAATCCACTCAGTGACATATGGAGGTACATTGCAGCTGCTCTGGCCACCCCACCCTTAAAAACTTCAACTAATAACAACTTCCGGACTGCCCACTGTGGACTCAATGTCCACCGGCCAACCGCGATTGCAGTACAGAGAGGCAGAATGGGCATCTGCCTATCTAAACAAGATGGATCCCCATTCTGACAGGGGACAATTCTGAGATCTGCTGTTCCTAATGATCAGGAACAGTGATCTCTGTGTTGTCCCAGTAAACCTATCCGCCACACAGTTAGAGCACACACAGGGAACGTAGTTGACCCCTTGATCGCCTCTACTGTTAACCCATCCCCTGCCAGTGTCACTTATACATTGATCAGTGCATTTTTTATCACTGATCACTGAAATAATATCACTGGTCCCCAGAAAGTGTCACTTGGGTCAGATTTGTCCGCCGCAATGTCGCAGTAACAATAAATACATAATAGGACAAGAGGGTCTTTTGGTAGATGAGTATTCTTTGTGCGAGGAGGATGGATGAAGGTCTTGATAAATCAATCACAGTTGTACCAGGAGACCTTCACCTTCAAAGAATATAGAGAAGCTATAAGACTTGTTATGATAAGAAAATTTCAAGCGAAATGGACCATCTATAAGTGACCTCCTTCTGGGCCAGGACTTGAAGCAGAGGTTTTAGTGACCGACACTTCTGGACCATGGAGGGAAAAAGGTCCGCAAACATTTGGATTTGATGGCCTTGGAATGAGAGTCGGCCCAAATTGTGTGAACGTTTCATAACTTCCTCTTTTACTGAGTAAAAGTGAGGTTTGATGATAATGCCTCCTGGAAGGCTGTCTGTGCATGACGGTTTAAGGGCCCTGTATACCCTAACTAATTCCAGACAGTGGTTTGGGATACATGGGATGAGTTCCTTAATAAAATATCAGACTGCAGGTTGAACTTTCTTGATCGATTCGAATGGGCCCCTAATCCTGAAATTATAGCTTCTTGATCTGTTCTCCAAATCATCAATATCCTGTGTTTTGGCAGTGTTCAGATTAGTTCTGGCAATAGTCTGGTCAGATTTTTGTTTACCTGCATCAATCCTGCATCCTAGGTGCTGTATGTTGTTGAAGTAGTTTGTGTGTGTTTGTGGGCAAGGTCCCTGGATAGCATTTTAGAGAAGGCAGCCATCAAGGAGGGGAGGTCAGCATGGGTTGTGCATGGGTTGCGTAGCTGCTCAAGGGTACTCCCTTTGAATGCATGATGGCTGACAGTGATATCAGCCATGGGGGTGAGGATCAGCTCATCCATTGACCACTGGAGCAGAGACTCGGTAGATGCTGGTGAGGACAGAGCATGAGATGGGTTACTCACTCTGGGGCTGGCTGGGTGAGGAGCAGAGCCACCTGCAGCATTCTGGTTTGCTATGGAGTCTTCCTCCTCTATGTCTATGCAGCATGGAATCGGGGCCCGCAGGCGGCCATGGGCCAGGATCTAGCTGGTGGGATAGATCTCTCCTTGCAGTTTCCCTTGACATCTTGACGCTCCTAAAATGTTTCTGAGGTGGTCACTGGCAAAGCAGATTGGGGCTGAGCACTCTTGTTGCTGTGGTGGGGGGTCAGGCTATCAGAGATATTCGTCCATTTAGGGAGCTGCTGCACATGTGCCTTTTTAATTTTCTTAGCCAAACAAATGGACTAAACCTACAACAAATCCTGACTTTCTTTGGGTGAAGTATGCTTTTGACCATATAAGTGAGGACACAGCATTCAATCTCTTTAAAACACGCAGTTACAGCTTCAGAAATGCTTCTGCTGCATACAGACTTTGTTCCTGGTATAACTTTCTGCCTTCATGACCTGTACGATAGATTTATTAATAATTTATATTTACATATTTTATGTTTGATAAAGTCTCAAAGCACAGTGTAGCACTTTAGTTATCACTCATTATCATTCACAGAGATAGACAAGTGAGGCATATATCTAAATAAAGTGATGAGTATATGGAAAGGTGTGTGGATTAAAGTTTGTTATTTCAAAATGATCCTATTTTTCTCTTAAATGTTTGCCTTATCTTAAGATCCATAATATAAAATTTAGAATACAATGTATTTATCATATAGTGTAATACACTATACTGTATATGTACAGTTTATGCATTTAACTATCCCTTATCTTTCTTGAAGCTATACGATTGTCATACAAAGGAAAAGCAATGATTTGTCAAGTGAGCAATGCAACTTGATGGTAATAAACAGCTCAAAATAGGAGCTGGCATGCTGTTGTCAAAAGCATCTGTAGCGCTACCCCCGCAGGAGCCGCTGGATAGATTTGGGATGGCATGTTACCTCTGTCGATGTCTAGGGGTATGATGATGATGATGTTGAGAACAATGACGGAATGTCCAAACAGCCAGTGTCTTTCTGTGCTTTTATTCTTGCCCAACACGGCAAACAGTGAACTTGACTTAGTTAGAATAAAGACGGGTGAAAATGAGGATTTGCAGCTTTAGGTCTAAGAACGATGGAAACAATCCTGCTTCCAATGGGACTTTAACTTCGTCGCCACTCCAGCCGGAGTGGGTACAGCGTACCTGGACAGTCTCTCTCACAGAACTGGCAGCCAGAATATCACTGAGAATCTTGAGAAGGAAAAACAAGCCTCTGACACAGACTTGACTGAAATAGAAAATAGGAGTGAGACCTCTGCCACAGGCCGTTTGCTTTAGAACATAATTTGTGAGGTGAATCCTTCTCAAGATTATTGATCCCTGAATCTCTCTCAGGTAGTTTTCTTCAAAAAGTCATCGACTGACAGGTTGCCATTAGACAAACTCCCAGTGTCTGGTCACCTCGATCCCCGATGGCTCGTCTAGGCCCTATTGGATTGCCTGCCTCTGGCTTTCCTCAGACTGACTCCCTACCGAACAGCACAACTCGCTTTGGATCTTCCTTTCAGAGATAGGGGACCCAATAAGTCACTGGGCCCCATCACAGCTTCAGTTGCTCTAGGCTAACATGGTTCTGGAACCAAGAACAACGCGTAGCACATGTGCCCCGGCCTGGTAGGCCATATCGCCGGGGCCCGTGATGTGCGCACACCCTGAAGGTGGGTGCCGCACCCGGATCCAGTCACGAACTCCCCCACCAAAAAGGCGTCCGCTCAAGATGTACCCTCCCCCAGTATGCCCCGCAAGGGAAAACCCCCTCTGATTGGCTGCTGGCAAGAAGGCACTCTGACCTGAACTCCACTGCCGCCACCTGCTGCCCCGGGTGGAAAAGCACCTAAGGAACACCGAATGAACTGACAGCACAGCCCAGCTGCAGAAGCTGAATTTGTACAAATCACCTGGATGAGAGCTGCATAACTCTCTCATCCCCCTCTAAATTTGAAATAGCACCTGGACTGAAAGTACACAGGCGCTACACACTCCCCCCGCTTAATTTGACACTGTCCCCAGTGTCCTAGAAAAGGCATTCAAGCCTGAATGCCAGCCCTGAGTTTGCATGAAAGCAACAGAAAGAAAGTGGGAAAGAATATAAAACTTTAAGATTTACACAATATTTTTGTATAAATATTTACAGTAAGAACTATGACATTACACATCCCTATCTATCTAATCTGCCCCATTCTCTGACAGCGTAGATAGTAGGTAAACAATCCTGCAATACAAAAAGGAGAGAACATACACATCCAATAAAAAAAAAACAATATTCACACATATTGAAACTGCACCCTCTCATTAGAGGATGACATTTCCCTTCCTCCCAAAGATATATCAGTAAGTGCTGGGCATTTTCCTAAGTTGCAAGAAAAAAAAAGGAAAACAAATTGGTACAATAGTCTCTGCAGTAGAAAAAAAACTGCAGCACACTGCCCCTGGTGGTCAGTGAGCTGGTACTACAAGTGGCAGTCCTTGTTGATTTTAGAACATAAAGCAGAAGAACAGAGAGGTAGAACATGGCATCTTCTTCTCTTTCCTTTTTCCAGATGCTGTGAAGAAGCCGGCAAGAACCTATCCTAACTAACTGGCCAAACCCCCCAAAGTTCTGCACATGCACCAAAATGTGGATCCGGGGAGATGGAGACATAACAGGGATAGGGGCAAAAACTCTTCTTTGTGTCTTCTTCAAAAGCAGAAATAAAGATGAAAATAAAGGCATAAGGTCTATTTGTAGAACCTCGGATCTGGCAAAGTAATGATATCTCCACGGGAATTTGTAGACGTAAAAGAGAACACTTGATCCTGTTTCACGGGACACTTTAGAACCACACGATCACAAAAGATATACCGACCAGGGCTCCATTCTCTGAGACAGCTCTCTAGGCGATTGCCTACACAAAGAAAAGCGTATTCTGTCTCACGATCTTTTGTTGGGACATTCAGGTATTCCCAAACGGCATTTCGGTACCATTTCTCTCCTTCCTGGTGGATCTCAAGAAGGGCTGGAGGTATGTATGGGTACTCCCAGCCGTAATCAGCGGCCACCTTGCGCATAACAACACACTGCAATCGGGCCAGGTTAGGCAACAGGCGAGGATCTCCAAGTCCCGGCAGCACAATAGAATCAGGTGCCCTTTTTAGCATAGGCACTGCGGCAGGTATGGGGTTGGTAACATTAGTGCTGAACTTACCAACTCCCCAGGTCAGCTCGGAACACTGGAACTTGTTGCGCTCAATGCATTCGTTGCGCTGCGGCTGGATTGTTTCTTCCTCCTCCGAGTTTTGTGGGCCCGATAGCCCCCATAGCCTTGGGATTCAGGAAACTCGGGTTCGAACAAGTGTTCAATTCCCTCGTCGTCCGACAGGGATTCCAGATCGAAAGAATTATACTCTTCAGCGGGCAAATAGTTACACGCTCTGGACAGAGCACTAGACAAGTCCGGTAGATGGGCAAGTAGGCCTCGACCGCAGCCGCGGGAAGCCTGTGCAAGACCCTTTGCAGCGATAGCATGCCAAATGGAGACCACATTCTCCACGGAGTCAAAGGCTTTGGTGGCATCCAAGCCACCACGACCCCCGAGCCGATTTCATCATGGGACCCCTGAATGTTCATGAATAGGTGGCGAATATTCATGGCAGTGTTTTTTCCTGGCATGAAGCCTGTCTGATCGGGGTGGATCAATGATAGAATGACCTGGTTGAGGCGGGAGGCTAGGATCTTAGCTAGGATTTTGATGTCCACCTGTAGTAGGGAAATGGGTCTATACAATTCTGGGTATTTGGGGTCCTTACCAGGCTTAGGATCACCACAATTTGGGCCTCTCTCATAGATGGGGGTAGAACTCCTTAGTCAAATATGGATTTATATAGATCATGGAGTTTAGGGGTTAGAATTCAAGTGGTAGGCCATCCGATCCCGGGGCCTTAGATGTGGCTAAACAGGAGATGGCCTCAGAAATTTCCTCCTTGGTGATAGGGGCCTCCAAGAGGTCAAGTTTGTCGTTAGTCAATCGGGGGGAACTTAACACTCGCCAAATAGTCCCTGGTGTCTTGGGGAGTGTGGGTGACTCAGGAAGTGTAGAGTGCGCGGTAGAACCTTCCAAACACTTCCGCCACTCATTGCAGGTCAGTGACATCGTTCCCCTGCTGGTCGGTCAACGATACCACCACCGGGGGATGCGAATCTAGATGGGCAAGATATGCAAGCAATTTGCCCGACCGTTACCCATATTCAAACACCTTTTGCCTACAGAAAAATATGCGTTGTTTAGCCTTCTCGATATGCAACTGAAAAACCTGCCGCGTTTGAACTTTGAGAGTATTAGCGGTGCTGGGCGAGGGGTCCCGACGGAACGCCTCCTCCAGCTCCCGCAGGTGATCAGTAGCCTGCTGAACAATGATTTTCGACGATCGTTTAAGTCTATTGATACATGTGGAAAGCAGAGAACAGGCATGAAGCTTGAACATCTCCCACACCATGTCGTGAGTGGCCGAATCCCTGTTGACTGCAAAATAGTACTGCAACTCCGCCGGGATGTCATCCCGGTCCTGTAGAGCGGTCAGCCAAAACGGGTTCAGCCGCCAAGAGGGAGCAGGGGAGGCATGCAGGAGCTGGAGCGTGATCCAGTAGGGGGCCTTATCGCGGACTAGGCCAAAGCCGGGGCAGGGAGAACAACGGCAGCCGCGAATGACGCTTTGCAGGCTGAGAGGCTCCAGGGACCCGGGGGGAAGTAGGATCAGCCCCAAGGAGGGGGGGATGGAGTACAGGGAGCAGGATTAAGGCAGGATGGCTATTTCAGGAGGATGGGCAGACGGAGCTCACTCCAGAAGCGTCATACACCATTGCTTTCCAGGCCACACCCCAGCAACAAGTGATTTTAAATTACTTTTTTTCCTTCAGAAATTACACTTTGTGCAGGGACAGTTCTAAACACAGGAAACATCCGCTGCTTTACAGGCATACTACATGCCCCCCCCTTAGGTACGAAATTTAAAGGAATATTTCACTGTTATTGTTTCACTTTAAGTATTATTAAAATCACTGCTCCCGAAAAAACAAGCATTTTAAAACTTTTTTTGTATTGATACATGTCCCCTGGGGCAGGACCCAGGTCCCCAAACACTTTTTAGGACAATAACTTGCATATTAGCCTTTAAAATTAGCACTTTAGGTTTCTCCCATAGACTTTTACAGGGTGTTCCGCGGCTTTTCGAAACACCCCAAATTGTTTGCTGTTCGGCGAACAGGCAATGTTCGTGTTGAACCAGAGTTCGACTCGAATTTAAAGCTCATCCCTACTGCCGGGTAGGGTTGCTACTTTTTCTTCAAGCCAAACCTCAACACTTCAGCAAAGGACAGTATTTTTTATTTTTTTTAGTATACACTATGGTATTGTAACAGACCTGGGACACCTTTGGGCATTCCAAAGAAAATAGTCGAAGCTCATCCCTTTGTCTTTTAGATGGCTTCCAATGTTCCATGTTCTTTCATTGCCTGAATATATGCATTGTCAAAACTGGGTTTGTGGACCATTTTATAGAATGTTTATAGAATGTTTCAGTCCAGCAATTTTTATAGTCTTAACCTTTTAAATTCATTTTTTGTTTTTTAACCACTTTAGCCCCGGACCATATTGCTGTCCAAAGACCAAAGCACTTTTCGTGATTCGGCACTGCGTCGCTTTAACTGACAATTGCGCAATCGTGCGACATGGCTCCCAAACAAAATTGCCGTCATTTTTTTCCCACAAATAGAGCTTTCTTTTGGTGGTATTTGATCATCTCTGCGGTTTTTATTTTTTGCGCTATAAACAAAAATAGAGCGACTATTTTGAAAAAAAATGCAATATTTTTTACATTTTGCTATAATAAATATCCCCAAAAAAGATATAAAAAAACATTTTTTTTTTCCCTCAGTTTAGGCCGATACGTATTCTTCTACATATTTTTCGTAAAAAAAAAAATCGCAATTAGCGTTTATTGATTGGTTTGCGCAAAATTTATAGCGTTTACAAAAAAGGGGGTAGTTTTATGGCATTTTTATTAATATTTTTTTTTACTAGTAATGGCGGCGATCAGCGTTTTTTTTTTTCGGTACTGCGATATTATGGCGGACACATCGGACACTTTTGACACATTTTTGGGACCATTGGCATTTTTATGGCGATCAATGCTTTAAAAATGCATTGTATTACTAAAAAAATGACATTGGCAGTGAAGGGGTTAACACTAGAGGGCGGGGAAGGGGTTAAGTGTGTTCCTGTTTGTGTTCTAACTGTATGGAGGGGTGGACTCACTAGGGGAAATCACTGATCTTCTGTTCATACATTGTATGAACAGAAAATCAGCGTTTCCCCCGCTGACAGGAACGAGAGCTTTGTGTTTACACACATAGTTCTCGTTCCCCGAGCGATCGCGTGTGCCCGGCGGCGATTGTACCCGCCGGGCACGCGCGTGGGACTCAGGGGCGCTGTTAGCATACAAGGTTTGTATTATATGAGCAACAATCTACTAGATGTCATTGCTGTGTGCCTATTACATTATATGATCACTAGATGGCAGTGTTACGTTTGGTAGTTCATGTTTTGTCCATGCACAAAAAGTAATAAAGTTCAGTTCCTGTTTCTTCCACGAGCTACAGACTGTCTGCCTGTAATTTGTTTAGCTCCAAAAGTTTATGTCTAACAGGTTATGGGCCCAGAGCATGTTACAGAAGCCCAGGATATAATACAGATCACCCCTGGATATAGCCAGATACAGTGAGCTAGAGCAATTGAGTGCAGAAGACAGCAACAGAAAGACAAACAGCAGTAATGGCAGCTGCCATCTCCTCAGCAAAGTTCTCCATTGCAAATCTGACAAATCAGAACTACCAATCTTGGAAATTCAAGATGAAAATGCTGCTTATAAGAGAAGGTACGTGGAAATGCATAAATGAACAAAGACCTGCACAGCCCACAGAGGAGTGGTTGTACAGAGATCAGAAGGCGCAAAGCACAATCTCCCTGTGCATAGATGATGATCAAATCATACATATATGTAACTGTCAAACTGCTAAAGACATGTGGGAAGAGTTACAGAAAGCACATGAAAGAGTTAATCTCAGCAATACACTGTATTTAATCAGAAAGCTCTATCAGACTAAGCTACAGAAAGACCAGGACATGCAGGACTATATAAGACAGACCTTAGAGATGGTGGAGAGACTGCGAGGGATTGGAGAAGAGATGAAAGATTTCCATGTTGCAGCGCTATTATTAAGTGGACTTCCTGAAAGTTATGAGACACTTGTCACAGCACTAGATGCACGTCCAGATGATGATCTGACACTGGAATATGTTAAAGGCAAGCTTGTGGATGAATACAAGCGCAAAACTGAAAGCATGAGTACTGTGAGTGTGTGTTCAGAGACTGCTTTAAAGACAAGATACAAAAATAAACACAGTAACGTGCAGCTAGAAAAGCGGGAATGCTTTGTGTGCAAGAAACCAGGACATCTAAAAGCAGATTGTAGAATCTGGAAAGCTAGAATGCAAAAACAAAGTGCATTCCAACAAGCTAAGAATGTCATAGAAACAAAGGAGTATGCATTCGGATCCAAAAATTGTGTCACCTCTGTGCAAGCATGGTGTGTGGACTCAGGCGCTACAAGTTACATGACAAATGACCAAAGTTTCTTCGCTCAGCTTGATGAAAGCAAAACAGAAGGGATAACTACAGCTAATGGACAATTAATGAAATCAGTGGGAATAGGAGATGGCTTTCTATACTGTCCTATCTCTCCAGATATCACTAAAAAGATCCATATGAGGAATGTTCTATATGTGCCAGATCTTGAAAGCAACCTTTTGTCAGTAAAGAAACTCACTAACCAAGGCAATGTAGTCACATTTCAGGGTGACAGTTGTATCATAACAAAAGGGGATTGCTTGCCTGCAAAGGCTAAAATCATAGATGAACTATATCAGCTGAACTGCAGTGAAATGGTTAAAATAGCCAAAGAGGATAAACATTCAAACTGCATCCACACTTGGCACAGACGATTGGGGCACAGAAATTCTGATACAATAAAGAAAATAGTTGAGAATAACTATGCAAGTGGTATTAAGATTAATCCATGTGATCACACAATGATTTGTACCAGCTGTATTAAAGGAAAAATGGCAAGGACACCTTTTCCCAAGCAGACAAACAGCAAAGTTCAAAAACCTCTGGACTTAATACATTCAGATCTTTGTGGTCCAATGAAAACTATGACTCCAGGAAAGAAAAAGTACTTCCTGACCTTCATTGATGATTACTCCAGATATACCACAGTATTTCTACTTCACAATAAGGATGAAGTGCCAGAGAAATTAGGAGAATATCTCGCTCAAGTAAATAATATTTTTGGCAGAATGCTCAGAGTACTACGAACAGACAATGGCTCAGAATATACAAGTGGTAAAACACAAGCCATTCTCAGGAAGCATGGAATTATGTTCCAGACAACAGTTCCATATAACCCGGAGCAAAATGGAGTTGCAGAGAGAATGAACAGCACACTGTGTGAAAGTGGGAGGAGCATGCTATTTGATGCTGATATGCCAACTACATTCTGGGGAGAAGCTATCACAGATGCATGTTATCTTCAAAATCGTTTGCATCAGAATTTTTGGAAGTAAAGCCTATGTACACATTCCAAAAGAAAAACGTACAAAATGGGATGCATGTGCAAAAGAAGGTGTACTTGTGGGGTACAGTGAATCTCAAAAAGGATACAGGATTTTACATCAAGACATGAACAAGGTAACAGTCAGCAGAAGTGTGATTATTGATGAAACCTCTATGTGCTCAAAGTTTGAACAACAGACACAAACTATTCAAACTGAGAAAGAATCAACAGCAGTCACTCAAGAAAATAAGGAAAGTGATACAGAAATAGAAATTACTGCAGAAGAATCAAAACCTGAATCTGAACCAGAAATACCTTCAGTCAGAAAATCAACCAGAATCAATAAAGGTGTTCCAGCTGAACGTTTATCTTACATAGCTCGCAGAGCTGTTCAAACTGAACCAGGTTCATGGAAAGAGATGCAGAAACTGCCAATGCATGAGAAACAAGTATGGAATAAAGCCGCTGATGAAGAAATGACATCACTCGAAGATCTCCAGACATGGACACTTTCAGAGCTACCTCAAGGTAAACATGCCATAGGATGTAAATGGGTTTTTAAAACCAAATGTAACTCTGAAGGGAAAGTCTGTCGGTACAAGGCAAGGCTGGTTGCTAAAGGTTACTCACAGAAGTTCGGTGAGGACTATGATGCTACTTTTGCTCCAGTTGCTAAACAAAGTACTTTCAGAACACTAATGACAGTGGCTGCCATGCGTACAATGATTGTGAAACATCACGATATTAAGACAGCTTTTCTTAATGGTGATATTGAAGAAGAAATTTACATGTCACAGCCGGAAGGATATTTGAAAAAGGGACAAAAGCATCTTGTCTGCAAGTTGAATAAATCTCTTTATGGCCGTAAACAATCAGCTCGAGCATGGAACCTGAAGATTAATCAAGTTCTACTAAATGAAGGATTTACAAGAAGCAAAGCTGATCCGTGCCTATACGCTAAACAAGTAGACACTGAGTGGATGTATCTGCTAATTTATGTTGATGACCTGATCATTGCTCACAAAAATAACAATGAAATTGCAAAGTTAACAGGAGTACTCAACAAGCACTTTGAAACTAAAGACCTAGGTGAAGTGACATATTATCTTGGAATTGACATCCAGCGTGAGAAAGATGGAAGTTTCCTGTTGAATCAGAGCGCAAAAATTTAATCTATTCTTCATCAATTCAACATGACAGAGGCGAAAGGAGCAAGCACACCTATGGACACAGCCTATCCAAAGTTAGAATGAGAAGATGATCATCTCACATCCAATGAACAATACAGACAAGCAGTGGGGGCACTTCTCTACATTGCAAACACTACACGTCCAGTCATTGCAGCCAGCATGTCTCTTCTTTGCAGGCGAGTTGATAAACCACGTCTAATGCCGCGTACACACGGTCGTTTTTTGCGATGAAAAAAACGTTGTTTTTTAAAACGTCATTTAAATTGATCGTGTGTGAGAAAAACGTTGTTTTTTGTCTTAAAAAAACGACCAAAAAAAAATTCCAACATGCTTGAATTTTTTGTGTCGTTTTTCAAAACGTCATTTTTTGTTTCACAAAAAGTCACCGTGTGTAGCAAAAACGTTGTTTAAAACGACGTTTTTCAACCCGCGCATGCCCAGAAGCTAGTTATGAAGCGAGCTTCAATGGAAAAGAGTGGTGAACGTAACCTCGCTTTTTGTGAAAAAAACGATGGTGTGTATGCAACATCGTCTTTGAAAAGTGACGTTTCAAAAACGTAGTTTTTTACTTCACAGAAAACGTTTTTTTTCATCACAAAAAATGATCGTGTGTACGCGGCATAAGAGATTGGAATGCGATCAAAAGAGTTATGAGATATCTGAAACAGACAAAAGACTTAAATTTGAAACTGTCAGCAAGTGGTGATTTAAACCTCGTGGGATATGTGGACTCCGATTGTGCAGGTGATCACAGCACACGCAAATCCACAAGTGGTTACTTATTAAAATTGGGAGACAGTCCTATATCATGGTCCAGCAAGAAACAGATGTCAGTGGCATTGTCCTCTACAGAAGCTGAATACATATCTGCAGCTTATGCCAGTCAAGAAGTTGTGTGGTTACAACAATTACTCAAGGATCTTGGAGAAGCAACATCAGAACCTACTGTCTTATTTGAGGATAATCAGGTTTGCATTAAGCTTGCAACAAGTGAGAAGATTAATGGAAGAACCAAGCACATCGATGTCAGACATCATTACATTCATGACTTAGTTGATCAGAAAGTGATTGAACTTGTGTATTGTGAATCGGAAAAAATGATTGCTGATGTTTTGACAAAACCACTAGCTAGAAACCGATTTGTTGATCTTAGATCAGAAATGGGATTGACATAGATAGTAGTTGTTGAGTGGGGGTGTTAGCATACAAGGTTTGTATTATATGAGCAACAATCTACTAGATGTCATTGCTGTGTGCCTATTACATTATATGATCACTAGATGGCAGTGTTACGTTTGGTAGTTCATGTTTTGTCCATGCACAAAAAGTAATAACGTTCAGTTCCTGTTTCTTCCACGAGCTACAGACTGTCTGCCTGTAATTTGTTTAGCTCCACAAGTTTATGTCTAACAGGCGCACGCGCGGGCCGCCGACGGCGCGCACGCACCCCCTAGTGGCCGAAAAAGAGAGGACGTAGAGCTACGTGCTCCCGCGAGACAGAGCCACCGTCCCGCAGTAATATGACGGCAGGCGGTCGGCAAGTAGTTAATAACACTGCCAATTAATGTACTAATAAATAGATTGTGAGCAGTCCCGAATGAACAGCAGGCAAAGGAACATGATTGTATAGTTTTAAACACATGATTTGAGGTAAGAGTACAGTATGTATGCCCTCAACCAAATGGGGGAATTACCACTTCCTGAAACCAATTGATAGGCCGAAGCTCGTCGAGGTTGAGTCGCATCATCGCGACACACTTCTACTCAGACGTCCAACCCGAAATTGAGCTATAACCATGCAGGTGGCTTACTTTACTGTTCAGGCAGATTTATAAGCACACAAGGAGCACAATTTGTTTCATTAATATTTCAAGCAATATCACTTTATTTGTGACTCTGAGATCTTCATGATTGTTCCAATTTTTCCAAGCACAAGCACTTTTTCACTGGGGATTGTTTTTCAGCGATTTATTTATTTATTTATTTTGAACTTTCAATATAGCATATAGCAAGTTTTTTCTTTCTTTCATGTTACAATTGTTTACACCAATTTTACACTGCAGCTGCTAATTTCATATGATAACACTGTTCACTATCTATGATATCACTATTTACCAGTATCTGTTATATTGTTTTTTTTGGCGCTTTGGTCTTTTATATATTCTTTAATCAGTATCCATTAGTGATGCCAGTCAATGCTGGCTATCACTGCTGCCAATCAATACCCATCACCGTTGCCCATCAATGCCGCCCATCAATACTCATCAGTGCTGCCTATCAATGCAGTCTATCTGTGCCCACCAGTGATGCCTATCTGTGCCCATCAGTGCCACCCACTAGTGCCCACCAGTGGCACCCATCAGTGCCTACCAGTGCCACATGTCAGTGCCACATACATATCAGTGCCCATAAGAGTGGCATATTCATGCCTCCTCATCAGTGCCCATAAGTGCCGCCTCATCAGTGCACATAAGTGCCACCTCATCAGTGCCCTTAAGTGCCACCTCACCAGTGCTCATCAGTGCAGCCTATCAGTGCCCATCAGTGCCACCTCATCAGCACCCATTAGTGAAAGAGAAAAAATACTTATTTACTAAATCTACTGACAGAAACTAAGAAAACGTTTTTTTTTCAAAAGTTTTTAGGAAAAGATAAAAAAAAAAAAACAGAAGTGATTAAATACCACCAAAAGAAAGCTCTATTTGTGGGAAGAAATTATACAAATTTACATGGTGTAGCATGACTGCGCAATTTTCATTCAAAGTGTGACAGCGCTGAAAGCTTAAAAATTAGCCTGGGCAGGAAGGGCAGTAAGTGCCCTGTATTGAAGTAGTTAAACAAAAGTATATTAGCACCGCTGCAGATGGCACAGTTGAATCCAACAGGTAAGCCAACAATTTTCTATAGCTACAAATTTTGGGTTTTGTGATGATAATCATCATAATAGTCATCAGTTTTTTACTAAGGATTAGTGATGAGCGGAATACGCCTATATTTCATATTTCACGCGATATTTCACGAATATATAGAAGCGAATATTGCGTGAAATATTTCGTTAATATTCGAATATTCTGAA
>JAJQKJ010000320.1:0-64697 GCA_029574335.1 Rana kukunoris
AATGCTCGTCCTTTTCTTTCCCACATATAGAGCTTTCTTTTGATGCTATTTGATTGCCTCTGCGATTTTTATTTTTTGCGCTATAAAACAAAAATAGAAGCAACATTTTTGAAAAAAAAAACAATATTTTTTACTTTTTGTTATAAGAAAAATTGAATAAACTAAATTTTAGTCAAACATTTAGTAAAAAAAAAATGCATAAAAAAAAAAAATTTGCTGCCTAGCGGGAACAGCGACACTAATACAGCGATCAGAAAAAATGATTGCTTAGTGACGCTGGTAATAGGGGTGAAAGGGTTAACTAGGGCGGTGATCAAGGGGTTAAAAACTTTGTTAGGGGGGGTACGGGGCTACCCTGAACCTAACACTAACTGCCTGTCACACTGACACTAAATGCAGTTATCAGTAAATATATGATCACTGCATTCAGTGACAGGGGGTGGGGGGGTGATCGCAAGGGGTTAAATGTGCCTATGTGTACTGCTGTCAGTGTAGTGTTGTGCAGACTTACTGTGACTCTTCTCTCCTCTCAGCGGTTTTAAAATACTGCCGAGAGGAGAGCTGCATCACTTCCTCTGCCAGTGTTTACATTTTACAGGCAGGGAAGTGACACGGCGGAGGCTCACAGGATTGGCTGGGAGCGATCACGAGGGGGCGGACAGAAACTAACAGCAGCCCCCTCAAGACGGATCGCTCCCGCAGGTAAGCCGCACGCAGCGGACGGGGTCACGATCGGACCCCTGACCCGCTAGAACAGCGGCTACACTGGCAGGGACGTATATATATACGCCATCTGCCTGTACGTGCCATTCTGTGTGGCGTACATAGAGGCGTGCGGCGGGCGTTAAGTGGTTAAGACCACAGAATGTGATGTGGGTGAGTCCAGGCACCTTACAGCAGAATAAAAAGTGCAGATCAATTTTACATCTTTATCTTGCTTTATAAGACTACGGGGGGGATTTACTAAACTCTGGTGCAGCTGTACATGGTAGCCAATCGGCTTTTAACTTCAGCTTGATCAATTAAGCTTTCACAAAAAAAACTGGAAGCTGATTTCTCTGCAGAGCTGCACCAGATTTCACAATCTCAAGTTTTAGAAAATCTCCTATGTGAACAACTTAGATTATAGTTATTATGTGGTGTTTTTTTTCGTGCAAGGTCCACTTTAAGTAACTGCAGCATTGAATACATTATCACACTCATTGTTTGTATTTTCTTGCAGGCATTGCTCAGGAAACTCAAGATAGACCAAATAGTGTCATGGCTTTCCAAACCGAATTCTAAATCATGCTCTTTATTCTTGTGGCATTGGATTTTAAAGCAAATGAATGTTTTTTTCCCCATGTTTTGAAGAATGCTCAGCTTTCTGTGGTCCCGGATCTGTGGCTTAGATAGCCCTGTTCGCCTCACGCGAGCTGAAGCCACACGGAGAGTACTAAGTTTGGATTTAAACAAGGACAGGAATGTTGAGCGAATACATGAAAATGGGATCAACACACTTGACATCGAACCTGTGGAAGGAAGATATATGCTATCTGGTGGATCAGATGGCATTATTGTTATATACGACCTTAAAAACTTGACTAAAACACCTTCGTATACATGTAAAGCATTGTGTAAGGTTGGTAAAGGCCTCCCTGATGTACACAAATTCAGTGTTGAAACCGTTCAGTGGTACCCTCACGACACTGGAATGTTTACATCAAGCTCATTTGATAAAACTCTGAAGATATGGGACACAAATTCACTAAAGCTAGCTGAAGTCTTCCAGTTTGATGGTAATGTTTACAGCCACCACATGTCTCCACTAGCAACCAAGCATAGCTTAATAGCAGTTGGAACTAAAAATCCTAAAGTTCAGTTATGTGACTTAAAATCTGGCTCTTGTTCACACATATTGCAGGGTCACAGAGCTGAAGTGTTGTCTGTCTGCTGGTCTCCACGCTATGACTATATTTTAGCAACTGCAAGTGCCGACAGTAGAGTAAAACTGTGGGATGTCCGCAAAGCTACAGGGTGCCTGATCACACTGGATCAACACAATGGAGAGAAATCAAAATCTTCTTCAGAAGCTGCTAACACTGCCCAAATGGGAGAGTGAATGGGTTATGCTTTACCAGTGATGGTCTCCATCTATTGACTCTTGGCACAGATAACAGAATGAGACTATGGAACAGTGCTACAGGGGAAAAATACTCTGGTTAATTATGGCAAAGTTTTAAATAACAGACGTAGTAAGTTGTAAGTTTGCAGTTTCAGTGGGCTGCAATCCAGACTTTGCATTTGTTCCAGTTGATAGCACAATAGTTGTGTACACCATATATACCGGTGAAAAAATAAGTGTTCTGAGAGGACATTATAGTGATGTAGACTGCTGTGTCTTTCAACCTCAATATCAGGATTTGTATAGTGGAGGCAAGGACTGTGATGTTTTGGCTTGGGTACCCGCAATGCGGGAGCCTGTTCCTGATGATGACCCTCAATCATCTAGGTCGCAAGCCCATATTCACCCTGCATTTCATGATGCATGGGAGTAGCAGTGATGAAGATTCTTGATGTAAATTAACATATTTATTTTGTTGTATATTCTGTTATACAAAATGGCAGCCTTTTTTGTCTTAAAGCAGTATCAAAACCAAAAATGTAATATATTGCAGCTTACCAATCATATATGTGGTGGCTGCACTAGGTTGTTTTATTTTTATTGTTTTTAAAATCTGTTTCCACCTGTCCCTGTGACACACCTTCTGTATTAAGGTGCCTAAACTACTCTGTATGAAGGCTCAACAGTGTCCCCTTTAGAGAGCAGAATTGTCGGTCTGGAGGATGGGGAGTGTTGGATGGATTAGCAGATTTAACTACTTTAAGTCCAGCCTGTTCTGACACTTCTCTCCTAAATGTAAAAATCTGCTTTTTTTTTTTTTCCCTGAAAAAAATTAGTTGAAACCCCCAACATCATATATTTTTTTTAAAGCAGAGACCCTGGAAATAAAATGGTGAGTGTTGCAGTTTTTCATGTCACACAATGCAGTTGTCTTTCAAAAGCAATCGTTTTGGAAAAAATGCACTTGTGTTTTTGTACATAAAAAAAAAAAAAAATATAATACCCAGTTGCTTGGGAAAATATAAAAGATGATGTTAGGCCAAGTAAATAGACCCCAAACATGTCACGCTTTAAAATTGCACTCACCCATGGAACAGCGACAAACTATGTAAATTATATTATTTAAAGGCGATCCTTTAAAGTTCACCACTTTATGTTCACACAGGAGACCTGGTGCTAGAAATATTGCTCTCAGTCTGACGTTTGCAGTGATACCTCACATGTATGGTGCAATTGCTGTTTACGTAATGATGCGGGACCAACCACTTTTGCGTGTGAGCATTGGCGGGCTTTAAAATTCATATATATATATAAATATATTGTTTTTTTTAACACTTTTATTGTTCTCGAAAAGGAATGTAAACATCCCTTATGACAGAAATAGACAGTGACAGGTCCTCTTACTAATATATCTGGCGATGATTAACGTTGGCATACAGAGGCCAAATATTGGCGAGTTCAACATAAACCGGCCCACATTTGGCCAGTGTGGACAGCAGCTGCGTCGCTTTAACAGACAATTGCGCGGTCGTGCGACGTGGCTCCCAAACAAAATTGGCGTCCTTTTCTTCCCACAAATAGAGCTTTCTTTTGATGGTATTTGATTGCCTCTGCGATTTTTTTTATTTTTTGCGATATAAACGTATAAAGACCGAAAAATTTTGAAAAAAAAATGATATTTTCTAATTTTTGTTATAAGAAAAAAATCGAATAAACTAAATTTTAGTCAAACATTTAGGCCAAAATATATTCAGCCACATGTCTTTAGTAAAAAAAAATCGCAATATATAAAAAAAAAAACTAGCTACCTAGCGGTAACAGCTACACTAATACAGCGATCAGAAAACCGATCGCTTAGTGACACTGGCAATAGGGGGTGAAAGGGTTAACTAGGGCGGTGATCAAGGGGTTAAACCTTTATTAGGGGGGGTACGGGGCTACCCTGGACCTAACACTAACTGCCTGTCACACTGACACTAAATGCAGTGATCAGTAAATATATGATCACTGCTATTAGTGACACTGTGATAGGGGGCTGGGGGGGCTGATCTGAAGGGGTTAAATGTGCCTATGTGTATGGTGTCAGTGTAGTGTTGTGCAACTCACTTGTGATGTCTTCTCTCCTCTCGCTGGATTGAAATTACCGCCGAGAGGAGAGGTGACATCACTTCCTCTGCCTGTGTTTACATTACACAGGCAGAGGATGGGCAAAGCGGGGGGAAGCGGATTTGCTGGGAGCGATCGCGAGGGGGCGGACAGAAACGAACAGCCGCCCCCTCATCCCGGATCGCTCCCAGAGGCTAAACGACCGATGCATGTAGTGGGGGGTCCCGATCGGACTACCGACCCGCGGGAAGGCAGGGACGTACCAGTACGCCCATCTGCCTGTACGTGCCATTCTGTGGACGTACATATACATGCGGCGGGCGTTAAGTTGTGGTTGTTTCCCTAAGAGGATGTAGGCATCGGGATATTTGCTTTTTTTTACTGATTGTTTTGTGTATAGGTGTCTTATTTGCACATTCCATGAGCAATTTAACTGCTTCCTGCCTGGCCAATGTACATAAACGGCTGGGTGAGTGCTCTGTTTTTTCTGAAAGGATGTACACTTATGTCCTCCCAGAAGGGCATATAGCGGCATGATCTGTTACCACTGTGTTCAACGAACAAAGCCAATGGCGGATCATGGTAACAGGCTGCAGTGAGTGGCCCTGGTACCATGTAATCACTGTGTCCGGCCACGGTAGTGAGCTAGTCTGTTATTCTTGATGCTTTGCTTTAGGGTTGTCCCGATACCACTTTTTTAGGACTGAGTACAAGTACCGATACTTTTTTTTCATGTACTCGCCGATACCGAATACCGATACTTTTTTTAAATGTCATGTGACAGTTTTCAAACCACAATACAGACTAAGGATATTTTCTTTAGAAATATGAAGAACTCTAACTCAAGACATTATAAAAGAATAAAAATGAATAAAAATGTTTTATTTGCTTGTCACGCAGTAGTAAAAAACTCAAAGAATTTTCACAGAACATGTTGATAAATACAAAAAAAGTATTCTATTTAGGTATCGGGAGCATTTGGGCGAGTACAAGTACTCCCGCAAATACTTGGTATCGGTCCCGATACCGATGCCGATACTAGTATCTGGACAACCCTACTTTGCTTACTACTGTGATTATCCCTGTGGTTGGCCACATAGCTCACATGGTACCAGGGTCCGTCATAGGCTGTGTACTATGTGATAGTTTTGCCCAATCACAGCATCCCAGTAGTAAGAAAGGTTTCATGACTGAAACCCCTGAAGGCTGTGATCATTACTGTAATAAGCAATCGGAGAATGTAAAGAAGAAAAAAAATTCTGACCACCACAAGTGTGACGGTGACAGTATGGGGGGAAAACAAAATAGCAAAAAAAAAATTAAAACTGTTGTCCCCCCACATTGTAGCCCATATTATAGAGTAAGAGTAAATACAGAAAGTAAGTACAGCAGAATAAATGCAGTGTCACTATGGTGACATTGTACCACTGTGGCGGTGATCATCTACAATGGCTGCCACTCTGATAATCACAGTACAGGCATACCCCACTTTTAAGTACACAATGGGACCAGAGCATGTATGTAAAACAAAAATGTACTTAAAGTGAAATAATATATTTTTTCAATTCTAGGGTGGAGTGGGGGGTCAGGGGCTGTCAGGAGCTGTTGTTGAGGTGTCAAGGGCACACTAGAACAGAGCAGGCTATGCTCTCGGAGCTTCAGCTTTTTTTACAGTACTTGTAAGGCACTTTACATACACTCGTGGGTATGTCCTTACTCGCGAGTGTATGTAAAGTGAGTGTACTTAAAGCGGGGTATGCCTGTATATTAGTGTTGCCAGCCATTATATCTCATCACCACCACAGCAGTACAATGTCACCAGACCAGTGCTGCCAGTCAGTGTCCCTAGTCACTGCCACTCATTAAGGCCCCGTTCACATCTTGTGACAATTTGAATTTTAAAGAGCAAGAGCTCCACCAAAACAAATCTGTCTCAAAAAAATACTAAACATTTAATTTGGGCACAGTGTTGCGTTACTAAGTAATTGTCATTCAAAGTGTGACGGCTCCCAAATCTGAAACTTTGCCTGAATAGGAAGGAAGTGTCTGTTATTGAGGTGATTTATGAAGTAAGGACATACTAAATACATGGTGTTAATGGGAACTGCGTACAGCAGGATAACAATCTAAGCTCAGGCTTGGAAAGGTGGGTTTTTTCTTTTTTAGCTGGTACACTCTAAGGATCAAAACCTAAAATGCAACTCTCAAAAAGGTCAGGGTCTACCCCAAACAAATTACTTTATTTTCTATGGTGTGCAGCAAAATTTTAGTTCCTTTACCTGTAAGGAGTCTGGGAATTCTTTTTCAGTTTTTTTTTTTTAGAGACTTGATGGAGTATTGCCCACCGCCGTATTTTAATGTGGAATAATAGATTTCTAAAATCCAATTTTACCAAACACAAACGTTTTTTATTTTTAGTGGACACTAAAGTACGTATGAGTGTTATGTATGGGCACATACACACACACATACACGTCTTCTCACCTAGTGTGTCTCGTGTAAAGAAAATAATTACTTCTGTCACCTTTATGAAATGTTAAACTGCATTTTGTTTATAAACGGTTACATTTAGTTGGAACTATCTTTATTAAAGTTAGCTGCCGTTTGTACATCTAATTCATGTTTTATATGTATAATCCATATTTGTGAAATTACCACTTTTGAAAACTACGGTATAAATAAGCAGCGTGCATAAAAAAAAAAGAGGAAAACAATATGGGAATGTTTTCCTTTTCCTTGTATTAGGGTACCCACTGTAAAGGGGCTTGGCTTACTAATGCAACATGTATGTTTACTTTATCAGTTGTATGGTCAACATTTAGTTTTTAATCCATTAGGGCTTATTTACACATGCTTTAGCTTCAACACGGCTTCTGACAGGCTTTGTTAAAGCTCTTGGAACGCTAGTCAAAGCCCCTTTTACTAAATAAAATGGTTAGCTTACAGTCCTGTTTACACCTGCTTTTGTTTTGCTTCGGCTGCGCTTCAAACATGATACTCCATGTAGCTTCAGTGGTGTTCCAAAGTGTCTTCAAAGGCTCCATAGAAGTCTATGGCAAAGCTGCTTGAAGCCCTTTGAATCTCCACCAACACCCCATTGAAGCAACAAGCAAAAGCAAGGTATGAACAGGACTGTAAGCTAACCATTTTATTTAGTGATGGGAGCTTCGACTGGCATTAAGAGAGCTTTAACAAAGCCTGTCCAAAGTCATGTTTTGAAGCAAATGTAAACTAGCCCTTAAGTTTTTGTGATCTCAGTTTGATTGATTACATTGAAAGGGCATTTTCATGGATGTAATAGAAAGAACAACTGCCAAAAAAGGACAGATGCGAGTGCTGCCTACAAGTTTTATTGCATGAACCTTAAGACTGCGTTGACACATATGCAAATTCAATTTGCATCCAGGTCGCAGAACATTTGAAAATCTGTTCTTTTCAATGGGTCTGGTTCACATATGTCCAGATAAAACGTATGTATCAAGTGTGCTCCGAATGTCAGGACCAGGCAGATAATTTCTACATTGGAAAAGGGTATTCAGGTGATTTGATCTTCAAATGCTTCAGGCCGCACCCCAAGAGGAAAACCTTCTCTAAGGCCCCTTTCACGTTGGAGCGGGAGTTGCGGTGGCGGTATAGCGCTGCTAAAAATAGCGGCGCTATACCGCCGGGATTGCCGTGGGAATCGGCTGCTGGCGGTCCGGTATTAACTTCCGCTAGCGGTCGATAAAGGGTTAATTGCTGCGGTTTCCCATTGTTTTAAATGTGAAGAAGCGGTATACAATCCGCTCCTCTCACCGCTCCAAAGATGCTGCTGACAGGAGATTTTTTTTTCTCTCCCACCAGCGCATCGCCTCAGTGTGAAAGTCC
The DNA here is from genome assembly GCA_029574335.1 of Rana kukunoris. Taxonomy (NCBI): domain Eukaryota; kingdom Metazoa; phylum Chordata; class Amphibia; order Anura; family Ranidae; genus Rana; species Rana kukunoris. The sequence goes on from JAJQKJ010000320.1 coordinate 8,078, forward strand.
TCAGGCTGTACCGCCTGAAAAACTCCTCAGTGTGAAAGTGGTCTAATGCAAAACAGATAAAAGAAAAAGGTGCCTCTAACTGCAGAATTAAAACTTTTAATATCCCCAAAAAGGATTAAAAACATTTACAGAATGGTAGGTAAAGAGGGGCATGTCATGAATGTATATGATAGGTGAACCGGCATTAGGAAGATCCTAGCATGTTGCAGCTTGCAGCAGGAAATCCCAGGATAACAGGCAGATGGATACCCCAGGATCTGGGAACACAGGTGAAGCAATCAGGAATCATCATGGAGCAGGAATCCCGGAAATGATGTCCGCAGAACGGGACAACAACCAGCATGGACCACATACAGGAAATAGGTCATCAAAATGGGATGCGTTTCGAAACTACTGTTTGGTTCCTTCTTCAAGCCAATCGCATATGGTTAACATATGTGTGGCGTCCGCATTGCCCAAAAAAGTGTGCGTTTTTTAGGCAGTGTGGTGCGAATTGCAGGCACAATCTTCAATGGGAATGTATCAGATTCACAGATGTGTTCTGTTCTGAAAACAAATTCTCTCCCCCTCCCCACTACACCCCCCCCCCCCCAATCTCCCTGGTCAGCTGATACACAGCTACAATGCAGAGGAACAGCTAAACTGATTTTTATCTTGGCAGGGAAACCGGAGCTGTGATTCGCACTGCAGATGTGTGAACCCAGCCCAAGGGCCCCTTAAAACTTTTTTTCCCCCTTTAGATGCCTTTTCCATCAAAAAGCATTAAATACGTCACCCCAATGTGTGTGGGTTCTTCATCTTGAAGAGAAAAATTTTGACAGGACATATTTATATTAAAATAACTCCCACATATTGGTCAATTTGTATTAAAAATGATTCTGTGCTCAATTCTGAATATTTTATTATGTCATTGTCAACAAGCTCTGTATTTCCCCAAAGATGTGTACCATTTTTAGGATTGATACCATGTTCACTACAACACTCTCATGCCAACAAGTTGCACAATTGAATTTTATATAGAGAAATGTTTCAGAATTGTAAAGCTTATGTCCAGGTTTGCTTTCAATTTAAATATTTTATTTGGGCCAAGCTGGGGTAAACAGACTTTCCTTCACTAATGTGAATGCTGGGTGCTCTGTATAAACTGTATGTAGCCTCAGGACATAGAGTATTCAGCACTGTGTTGTGGGTTTTGAAATGAGACCTTCCTTTCTAACACCCAGAACAAAATAGCATTGGTCTGAGCGGCGGCGTATTCTGTTCCTGGCCAAGTCAGAAATTGTGACATTATCAGCCTGCCTCTCCGACTCAACCAATCAGAGGAAGCTTTGTATTCACGTGATAGAATACAAAGCTGCCTGTAAATGACTAGGTGCCTCTCAGCCCGATGCTGTTTTGTTTGTTCTGGGTGAAAAACAGGAAGGTCTCGTCTCACACCTGGAACACAGTGCTGTATACTGTAGACAGCTGAGGCTACATAAAACGTATACGTTACACGTTGGTGAAGGAAATTATTTGAGATAGCTGGGCCCAAACAAGTTATTTAAAGTAAATGTAAACCTGGACATTATCATTAAGGACTAAACCTATGAAATTGGTTAGTACTTTGAGATTTTTTTTTTATTCATATGCATTGATTATTATATAGATATTTTTGCATTTGCGTTGGAATTACTAACTATTTCCCGGGTCGTAAATTTTAAACCGAGAAACAAAGAAAAGATGCACAGAAGTGTGTGGGACATAAGATCAAGGATAATACATTAGGGAATATCCTAGATACCAGGCTTTAATCTAGATCACAGGTGTCAAACACAAGGTCCAACTAAACGCAAGATGCTGTGGTAGCCATGCTGGTTCAGTATGCCTTCAATTTTAAATAAATTCCCAACAGAGTCACCAGCAAAGCACCATCACACCTCCTCCTCCTCCATGCTTCACGGTGGGAACCAGGCATGTAGAGTCCATCCGTTCACCTTTTCTGCGTCGCACAAAGACAGGGTGGTTGGAACTAAAGATCTCAATTTTGGACTCATCAGACCAAAGCACAGATTTTCACTGGTCTAATGTCCATTCCTTGTGTTCTTTACCCCAAACAAGTCTCTTCTGCTTGTTGCCTTTCTTTAGCAGTGGTTTCCTAGCAGATATTCTACCATGAAGGCCTGATTCACACAGTCTCCTCTTAACAGTTGTTCTAGAGATGTGTCTGCTGCAAAAGGTGACTACTTTGAAGAACATAGAATATGACATATATTTTCAGTTGTTTCACACTTTTTTGTTATGTATATAATTCCACGTGTGTTAATTCATAGTTTTGATGCCTTGAGTGTGACTCATAGTCATAAAAATGAAGAAAACTCTTTGAATGAGAAGGTGTGTCCAAACTTTTGGTATGTACTGTGTGTGTGTATATATATATATATATATATATATATATATATATAATGTTTGGGGGTTCTAAATAATTTTCTAGCAAAAAAAATACAGATTTTAACTTGTAAGCAGCAAATGTTTGAAATAGGCTTAGGCGTACACATGATCGGAAATTCCGGCAAGAAAAACCGTGGATTTATTTCCGATGGAATGTTGGCTTAAACTTCTGTTGCATACACACAGTCACAAAAAATTCCGACCGTCAAGAACACAGTGACGTTCAACACTATGACGAGCCAAGAAAAATTAAGTTCAATGCTTCTGAGCATGCGCTGACTTGATTCCAAGCATGCGTGTTTTTTTGTGCGTTGGAATTGCATACAGACGATTGGAATTTCCGACAAGAACTTTTCCTGTCGGAAAAATTGTTGAAAACCAGCTCTCAAATTTTTGTTGTTGGAAATTCCAACAGAAAAAGTCAGATGGAGCCTACACACGGTCGGAATTTACAACCAAATGCTCACATCAAACTTTTCTTGTCGGAAATTCTGACCGTGTGTACGTGGCATTAGACATGAAAGGGTTCGGGACCGATACTGAGCATTTACGGGAGTACTTGTAATCGCGCAAATGCCCCCGATGCCAGATCCGATACTAATCCCCCCTCCCCCGGGCCACCGTCGCATACCGCAACGCTGCCGCCGCCTGGTTAATCAGCACAGGGAACATTACAGCTTTCATTTGAATAGCTGTGTGTGCCGCGCCGCGTATAGACACTCCCCCTTGCTCGGGCACTTTGATAGACAGATCACCCGTCCCCAGGTTTGGATGGGTGATCGGTGCCCGAGCAAGGGGGAGTGTCTATACGCGGTGTGGCGGGGAACACACAGCTATACAAATGAAAGCTGTAATGTTCCCCGCGCTGATTAACGTGGCGGCTGCATATACGGTATGGGGACACATGGCTGCATCTGTGGGGGGGACATGGCTGCATTTGGGGACACATGGCTGCATTTGGGGACACATTTAAAAACAAGTATCGGTATTCAGTATCGGCGAGTACATGAAAAAAAGTATCGGTACTTGTACTCGGTCCTAAAAAAGTGGTATCGGGACAACCCTAGTTTAACCACTTGAGCCCCGAGCCTGTTTTTCAGATTCGGTGCTTACGAGACTAAAACACCCTAGAGAATAAAATGGCGGTCATTGCAACACTTTTTTTCACACCGTATTTGCGCAGCGGTCTTACAAGCGCACTTTTTTTGGAAAAAATTCACTTTCTTGAATTAAAAAATAAGACAACAATAAATTTGGCCCAATTTTTTTATACATTGTGAAAGATAATGTTACGCCAAGTAAAATGATACCCAACATGTCACGCTTAAAAATTGCGCCCGCTCATGGCATGGCGTCAAACTTTTACCCTTAAAAATCTCGATAGGCGACGTTTAAAAAATTCTACAGGTTGCATTTTTTGAGATACAGAGGAGGTCTAGGGCTAGAATTATTGCTCTCGCTCTAACGATCGCGGCGATACCTCACTTGTGTGGTTTGAACACCGTTTTCATATGCGGGCGCTACTCGCGTATGCGTTTGCTTCTGCGCGCAAGCTCGTCGGGACGGGGCACTTTAAAAAATTTTTTTGGGGGTTTTCATTTTTATTTTTATTTATTTTATCATTTTTAACACTGAAAAAATAAAAAAAATTATCACTTTTATTCCTATTACAAGGAATGTAAACATCCCTTGTAATAGAAAAAAGCATGACAGGTCCTCTTAAATATGAGATCTGGGGTCAAAAAGACCTCAGATCTCATATTCAGGCTTAAATGCAAAAAAAAAAAAAGGAAAAAAAAAAAGACAAAATGTAAACAAAATAAATGTCTCTTTAAGACGCTGGGCGGAAATGACGTTTTGACGTCACTTCCGCCCAGCAGAGGTATGGGGACGGCTGAGGGAGATTTTTTCCCTCAGTCGCATCCCCGGACAGCCAGCAAGAGGACCCGATCGCCTCCGCCGCTACCGACGGCTACGGTAAGCGGCGGGGGGAGAGCAGCGGGAGGGGGGGCACCCTCTCCCGCCGCCGATAACGGCGATCTCGCGGCGAATCCGCCGCGATGACCGCCGTTATCGTTAACAGGTCCGCCCTACGAAGAGATGGATATCTTGGTTGTGGCAGCAGCTGCTGCCGTTACCGAGATATCCATCTTCAAAAAAATGACGTCTTTGGACGTGGGGCGGATCTCAAGTGGTTAAATTAGTGAACACTTTCAGATACCTCACAGTTATTGGTATTAATCTGGCACCTCGTGCTAATTTCTTTAATTTCCTGACAAACCTTATGTAAAGCGGGGGTTTACCCTAAAAAAAAAAATCGAACATTACATTGGGCTGACTTCTCTGACTGACAGTATGCTGATCTTCTTTTCTTTTTTTTTTTTCGTACATACCGTTTTATGGCTATTTTCACCCCGGCTTCCGGGTAGTGAATCCCGCGGGAGTGGGCATTCCTATTCACAGGCTAAGTAATTGACGTGCTTCCCACCGGTGCATACGGCGCTTCACGAGTTGGCAAAAGAAGCCGAACGTCGGTGCGCAAGTGCCGTATAGAGCCGACTCGCAGTCCGGCGTCTTTCGGCAGCTCGTGATGCGCCGGTGGGAAGCACGTCAATCACTTAGCCTGTGAATAGGAACGCCACTCCCGCGGGATTCACTACCCGGAAGCCGGGGGTGAAAATAGCCATAAAACGTTATGTACGGCACAACATAATTTTTTTTTAGGGTGAACCCCCGCTTTAACTGGCAGTCAGTTTTCACTGGCTTTGCAAGATAGTGAGCTGTTCTAAAGTGAATGAAACCTCCGACAGCTGGTTGTCTAAGCGAAGGCCAAAAGAATTACCCTTCCAGCCATAGCAAGAGAAGTTTGTTGTTCCAAATCTGTGATTTCTAGAATATTGCACCTTTACAACGTCACAAACTCATTCAAGTCCCCCGAAAGACAAATGCAAGAAAGGACAGGATAATGCAGAGTATCCCAATGCGGCCACATGCGGTATTGCATTCCATAGATGTGAAACAAATTATCTTTGTTTCCTTTGACTTCTATGGGCAAACTTGCTTTGATACCTTGACAGCACTGGAAGCCAATAGCTCCTGGTGCCCCAGGGAGACCTGGAAGCGAGGAAAAAAAAAGAGCTGCAGACATACACAGTCCTGGATTGAATGAGGGCTCAGGTAAGTAAAAGGAGGGGGAGGAGGGATGCAGACACCTAAACATTTTTTACCTTAATACAAGCAATGCTTGCTGTGGGAGCACTCAACAGAAGGGGGGGCCAGGGGAGCCGAAGAGGGAACTGAGAAGAGGAGGATCGGGGCTGTGATGTGCTATGCAAAGAGCAGGTGAGTATAACATGTTTGTAGAAGAAGAAAAAAAGTCTTCTACAAACATGTTATACTCACCTTGTCTGTGCACAGAGCAGACCCGATCATAGTTTTGCACAGAGTAGCCCGATCCTCCTCTTCTCAGGTCCCTCTTTGGCTCTCCTGGCCCCTCCCTCCAGTTGAGTGCCCCCACAGCAAGCGGCTTGCTATGGGGGCAGCTGAGCGGAGTCATAGCTCAGTGTGTCCATTCAGACACAGAGCTCTGGTTTGGTCCTGCCCCTCTCTCTCCTGATTGGCTAACTAACTTATTGACAGCAGTGAGAGCCAATGGCGCTGCTGCTGTGTATCTGCCAATCGGGAAGAGAGTCCCGGATGGCTGAGGGAGTTGTGGACATCGCTGGGGAGAGATGGGGCTCAGGTAAGTAGTAGGGGGTGCTGGGGTGGCTGCTGCACACAGGTTTTTTATCTTCATGCATATGCATGAAGATAAAAAAACTTCTGACTTTACAACCACTTTAAGTTAAAACATGTTTAGGCTTTACAACCACTATAACTTCACAAGAGTCGACATTTTGCTTTCTAGACACCAACCCAGCATCATGTGATCTGACACATTCTAATTATAGACGGCAGACTCATATTTAGGTATCGTGGCAACTGGATAAAGCAGTTCTGTAGTTGTTCGTGCTAGCGTTGTACGAGAAAGAATGAGCTCATCATCATTATCAGACGATCCAATCAACGACGATCCAATCAACAGCAGCTGTTGCAGGGAAGCTACCTTTTATTACAATTTTGTTTAGGGAGGGTTCCCACAATAAGGCATCATATGGGAAACCGCATTGATTAATTTGTGTACTAGTACAGGATTTTACCCGACTTTTATTATATTGGCTCTGCTTTTCTTGTTTTCATAAGCACTATTGGTGCCGTCACCTCAAACTAAGGCTCTCAGCTGTCTTTCCATCAAATACAAAGAGCAGTGGAAATAAATATCAATAGTATTGTACACTATAGCAACCATTCACACTTTACTATGGAGCAGTAAGTGATGAATTTCTAATTTACTGTGTACTTTGCTTAGCTTCATGGCTGTTTGCTTTGCCTTAGCAGAACTACACTGCATCTTGGCATCAAAAACCAAAAACGCTGTTTAATTCATTTTTAATATTCAGCGCAAACTCATTCATCCATCTATGTCTCCATGCTCTTTTTTGCTGAGAAAGCACTTGCTGTGAAAAGCATCCCTTAGCATTTCTGGACATATTGAGTAAGACCCCTTTCACATTGAGGCGTGTTTCAGGCGCTTTGGCGTTAAAAAAGGCACATGTAAAACACCTGAAAGAAGCCTCATCTGCAATCCCAATGTGAAAGCCTGAGTACTTTCAGAGCCCTTTCACAATGCCAGCGCCCAAAAACGCTGGTAAAGCTCCGCTAAGACCCCTTTCACACTGGGCATTTTTCAAGTGCTTTGGCTCTAAAAAAAAAAACTTTAATGGGAAGGGGCGCTTTAGGAGTGGGGTGTATTCCACGCTCCTAAAGCGCTGCAAAGAAGCTGCTTGCAGGACTTTTTTTGATGCCTGCCAGCACAGCGCATCAGTGTGACAGCACTTGGGTTTTCACATTGGGATTGCAGATGAGGCTTCTTTCAGGCGCTTTTTTTAACGCTAAGACCCTTTTCATACTAGGGTGTTTTTCAGGCCCTTTAGTGTGAAAGCACTCAGGCTTTCACATTGGGATTGGAAATGCAGCTTTCAGGCACTTTACAGCACTTTACAGGAGCTTTATTTAACGCTAAAGCATCTAAAAAACGCCCAGTGTGAAAGGGTCTAAGGGAAGATGATTCACGTAGCATTTACTTCTTTGAATACATCTGCCTTTAGCTCAAGCATGCACACAGGAGGGTGTGCTTAGCTGAAAAAACCTACACGGAAGTAACTGAAGAAATGTAAAAAAATAAAAGGTTAAAACAACTCTTTAAATCAACATTGATCATTTTTAATCTATACGCTGCTAGCACTGTAACTGATTAGGAAAGTATATCATATTTACTTGCTTTAAAGTTATTGTAAAGTCTCATATTTTTTTAAATACAAATAACAAACATGTTATACTTTCCTGCTCTGTGCAGTTGGTTTTGCACAGAGCAGCCCCTATCCTCCTGGCCCCTCCCTCCTGTTGAGTACTCCCACAGCAAGCAGCTTGCTATGAGGGCACCCAGGCTGAGCCACAGCTCACTGTGTTCATTCAGACATGGAGCCTTGGCCCGGCCCCGCCCCCTTTCCCATTTCTCTCCTCATTAGCTGACTGATTATTAGTTCCTGCTGCTGTCTCAGCCAAAGAGAAGGGGAGTTCCGGACAGCCAAGACATTCCTGCAACATTGCTGGATATAGAGGGACCTCAGGTAAGTATTAGGGGGTCTGCTGCACACAGAAGGCTTTTTATCTTAAAATGATACTATAGGTTTGATTTTTTATTTATTTTTTAAATAACAAACATGTTATTCTTGCCTCCACTGCCAAACCACAGTTTGTTTTGCACAGAGTGACCCCAATCCTTGGCTCCTCCCCGCAATAGATAACCCCCTCTGGGAAGCTCTCTCCCGAGGGGGTTACCTTGCAGGTGTGCTCCCGTGTTATACACTCGGCATCCATAGCCGCGAGTGTATGACTCAGCCTCGCCCCCTGGCAGGCACCTCATTGGATTTGATTGACAGCAGCGGGAACCAATGGTTGCGCTGCTATCAACACAGCTACTCCGGGGAGAAGAGGACGCCAGGGATGCGTCGAGCAGGTGAACTGGCTCAGGTAAGTAAAACGGGGCTGGGGGGCCGGACACAGCAAGGTGTTTTTTCACCTTGATGCATAGGATGCATCAAGGTGAACAAACAAGTACCTTTACAACCCCTTTAATGCATGGAATGCATTAAGATAAAAAACCTTCTGACTTTACAACTACTTTAACCACTTAAGACCCAGACCAATATGCAGGTAAAGAACGAGGCCCCTTTTTGCGATTCGGCACTGCGACGCTTTAACTGACAATTGCGACGTGGCCTGCAAACAAAATTGGCGTCCTTTTTTTCCCACAAATAGAGCTTTCTTTTGGTGTTATTATTCTACCTATTTTTGGTAAAAAAAAAATCGCAATAAGCATTTATCGATTGGTTTTGGGCAAAATTTATAGCGTTTACAAAACAGGGGAAAGTTTTATTGCATTTCTATTAATCATTTTTATTTTTTTTTACTACTAATGGCGGCGATCAGCGTTTTTTTTTTTTTTTCGTGACTGCGACATTATGGCGGACACATCGGACAGTTTTGACACATTTTTGGGTCATTTTCACAGAAAAAAGTGCTATACAAATGCATTGTTTACTGTGAAAATGACAATTGCAGTTTGGGAGTTAACCACTAGGGGGCGCTGAAGGGGTTAAGTGTGACCTCATATGTGTTTCTAACTGTAGGGGGACGGGGCTGGACGTGTGACATTATTGATCGCCTTTCCCTATATCAGGGAACAGACAATCAATGACAGCGCCACTGTGAAGAACGGGGAAGGTGTGTTTATATACACCTCTCCCCGTTCTTCAGCTCCTGTGACCGATCGCGGGACTCCGGCGGCGATCGGGGTCTGCAGATCCTACGGCCGCGGTTACGGTCCCGCGACCCACGGCTGGGCATTTAACAATCACGTACAGGTACGTGATTGTGCCCAGCCGTGCCATTCTGCCAACATATATTGGCGTTAGGCGGTCGTTAAGTGGTTAAATTATGTTATACATCCCAGTAGGGAGGATGTTTTTTCTCAGCTAAGCACATACCTCCTGCCTGCATGCCTGAGCTAAGGGCAGATGGACTCCAGGAAGTAAATGCTACATGAATCATTTGCCCTTACTCAAAATGGCCACAGCCAGAAATGCTTTGGGGGTGTTTTTCAAAGTGATTTCTGAGCAAAATAAAGTACGGAGGCAGGGATGCTTTGAATAATAAAAATTAATTGAACAGCATTTTTGGCTTGTGGTGCTCAGATGCAATGTAGTTCCGCTATAAGGAATACAAATAGTCAATGTTGATTGAGAGAGTGAAGTTCCCCTTTAACCACTTTAGCCCCGAACCATTACACTGGCCAAAGACCAGGCTGCGTTTTGCAATTCGGCACTGTGGCGCTTTAACTGACAATTGCACGGTCCCAAACAAAATTGACATCCTTTTTTTCCCACAAATAGAGCTTTCTTTTGGGGGTATTTGATCACCTCTGCATTTTATTTTATTTTTTGCGCTATAAACAAAAATAGAACGACAGTTTTGAAAAAAAAATCAATATTTTTTGCTATAATAAATATCCCCCAAAAATATATAAAAAAAATGTTCTCCTCAGTTTAGGCCGAAACGTATTCTTCTACATGCTTTTGGTAAAAAAAATCAATAAGCTTTTTTTGACTGGTTTGCGCAAAAGTTATAGCGTCTACAAAATATGTATAGTTTTATGGCATTTTTTATTAATATTTTTTTACTAGTAATGGAGGTGATCAGCGATTTTTATTGTGACTGCGACATTATGGCGGACGCATCGGACACTTTTGACACATTTTTGTGACCATTGTCATTTTTACAGCGATCGGTGCTATAAAAATGCACTGATTATTGTGAAAATTACACTAGCAGTGATGGGATTAACCACTAGGTGGCGCTTTAGGGGTTAAGTGTTCCCTAGGGAGTGATTCTTACTGTTAGGGGCCGTGATTACATGTGACACGTCACTGATGACCGTTCCCGATCACAGGGGACAGCCATCAGTGACAGTGTCACTAGGCAGAATAGGGAAATGCCTTGTTTACAAAGGTATCCCCCTGTTCTGCCTTTGCCAACCGCAAACGTGGGCCGCCCAGGAACATCGAGTTCCCGCAAACACACTCACGGGCTGCAGATTTAAAGGGACGTACCTGTACGCCAATCTGCCTGCCCGTGGAATTCTGTCGACGTAAAAGTGCGTGCGGCGGACGGCAAGTGGTTAAATCATCTAGTATACAGCACATACCGTTTTAAATAAATGTTCAAAATTCCATTGCAAATATGCATAGTTAACCTTATATTTGCACTAAAATAGGGAGAAAAAAATGGAGGAGCAAATGTAGTTGAAATAGAAACTTGTACATTTTAAAGCTATACCACACAGCTTGTGGTGTCTTTTATAGGTATTTGAATATTTTGACATAAAATATATCAAAAAAATACTGACAAATTGTACTCTTTTACTACATCTTTCTAGTTGTTTTTTGGCCTTGGATTTTTGCATTGATTATTGTTAAACTGTGACTTTCAGTTCTTCATGCTTGGCTAACATTAGCCAACTGCAAAAGACATAATGTAAAGCAGTGAATAACTGGGTCCTAAGCAGAAATTTAAAGCGCTAGTAAACCGCACTCACCGGATACAGAAGTAAGTGCCGCCCATTACATGCCCCAAAAATTAGCCCACAGGCATTCACCGGACAGCAAACAACTTTGTATTCTGTGGCTGGTGGTACATTAGGCATTCACCGGATACAGAAGTAAGTGTCGGCCATTACAGGCCCCAAAAATTAGCCCACGGCCATAGGCGTTCACTGGACAGCAAAGAACTTTGTATTCTGTGGCTGGTGGTACATTAGGCATTCACCGGATACAGAAGTAAGTATCGGCCATTGCAGGCCTCAAAAATTAGCCCACGGCCACAGGTGTTCATCTGACAGCAAACAACCTTGTATTCTGTGGCTGGTGGTACATTTGTCATTCACTAGATACAGTACAAGCCCAAAAAAATTAGCCCACAGGCGTTCACCTGAATTTAAATGAAACATGGTCTACTGGTCACATGTGTTGATTTCCTCCGAGATCCATGCTTCATTCATTTTTATAAATGTGAGGTAGTCAACACTGCTGTGAGCTAGACGAGTGCGCTTATCGGTCACGACCCCCCCCCCCCGCTGAGCTGAACGTCCTTTCAGACAGGACACTGGATGAGGGGCAAGCCAACGTTCCATTGCAAATTGTGCAAGCTCTGGCCAGAGGTCAAGCCTGCCCACCCTGTAGTCCAGTGGTTTATCACTTCTCAGTGCATCCACATCGGCCGTTAACCCGATGTAGTCGGACACCTGTCGGTCTAGGCATTCCCTGATGCTGGATCCAGAGGACAGCTGTCTATGGGTCTGCTGAAAAAATGATCTCATATCATTAGTGGCCAAGACATCATCAAACCGCCCTCTTCTTGCAGGCGCTGTTGGATTGCTACCCGAAACTGTTTCTCTGTGAGTGGAAATTCCTCTGCCAGCGGATGCAAAAGCAGAATGCAGCATTTCTGGAAGCAAGGCCCTCTGTGATAGTGGTAACATTTCCACCATGTTTTGTTTCTATCGGGTGTCTAAGTACTTTGCCACCCAGTACTGGTCCTTGCCATTTATGCTTTCTATACGGGGGTCCCTCTTAAAACACTGGAGCATGAAGGCCCCCATTTGCACTAAACTGGAAGCGCTGTACTGGCCTGGCTCCTGCTTATCATCCAGGATAATGTCGTCCTCGTTCTCCTTCCCCCATCCACGGATAACACCAGGGATCCCAAAAAGATTTAAAGCATGCTTTTCTTGCTCCTCCTCTTCCGCCCCGGCACCATCCTCCTCTAACTCCTCTTCAGACTCCCGTTGTTGACTTGTCTCAGGTGGAGTAGCCCCCCCTGGGAATTCATCCAGCATTGTGACTTCCTCATCTTCCTGCTCCTACTCCTTGACGGCTTGATCAATGACACAACGCAATATCACTGAAGGCGTCCTGGCGGCGACTGACCAGTTTGGTGATCTCATCAAATGGCTGCAGTAGTCTGCATGAGTCACGCATGAGCAGCCACTGGCACTGTGAAAAAAAAACATCCTCCCAGAACCTGTCCTGCCGCAGAGTTCGTACAGGTAGTCGTTAACTGCGCATTTCTGCTGGAGCAGCCTATCAAGCATATACAATGTTGAGTTCCATTGCGTCGGGCAGTCACAAATAAGACGTCTGACCGGCCGGTTGTGTCGTTGCTGAATGTCAGCAAGGCGATCCATGGCCGTCTAAGATCTTCCTGGCCTGCCGCAAGACGTCCTGGAGCCCAGGGTATTTGGCAACGAATCGCTGCACGACCAAGTTCAGGACGTGTGCCATGCATGGCACGTGTGTAATTTTGCCCTGTTTCAGCATGCTCAGCAGATTGGCACCGTTGTCGCACACCACTTTACCAACTGTCAAATTGAGCGGTGTTAGCCACTGATCTGCCTGTGAATTCAAAGCTGAAAGCCAGTGTGGCTCTTGTCTTCTAGGCACAACAGACGCAACAGAATGGCAACGTCTCACCTGGCATGTCGAATAGGTTCTGGGGATCTTAGGCGGCACAGCGGAAGAGACGGTAGCATCAGAAAATGAGGAGTCAGCCAAGGTGTTGAGGGAGGATGGAGTAGGAGGAGGAGAAGAAGAGGCAGTCCTGCATGCAATCCTTGGCGCTAAAGCCAAATCTACATGGGTGCCACTGGTTACATGCTTGACGGCCGTCATAAGGTTCACCCAGTGGGCAGTGAAAGTTTTATATACCTTCCCTGCCCGTGTTTGCTAGACCACGTGTCTGTGGTCAGATGTATCTTGGTACCGACACTGTGTGCCAGAGATACATACACTTGCCACTGAACATGGCCATATAGCTCTAGGATGCCCTTCTGTGAAATGGTCCCTTCCTGGGACTTTCCATTGTGGTGTTCCAATGGCCACCAATTTTCGAAAGGCCTCAGAGTCCACCAGTTTATATGACAGTAGTTGGTGGGCTATCATTTCTGACAAGCCAGCGGTCAACTGCTGGGCAAGAGGGTTATCCGTCATCATCGTTTTTTTACAATCGAACATTTGGGCCTGCCTTTTTGCAGAAAAACCTTAGGAAGGCATGATGGAAGGTGGAGTGGAGGACAATTGTGAGCATAGAGGGGAAGGAAAAGGAGGAGAGGCTGGACGGTGAGAGCCCGGAGTGTGGCTTTGTGGGTTCTGATGCTCCCACTGGGCTCAGTGATGGGAGGCCAGGTGCCTTCTTAAGGCGGTCGTCCCTAGGTGAGTGTTGGGCTTACTGCGACTTATGCGTTGACTGCAAAGGTGCTTCTCCTCCCTATCTGCTAGTCCATCTCTCCCTCTGAACTCCCCTCCTCTTCCTCTCTTGTGGGCACCACGTGACGTTTGTAGACATGTCATCATCGACGTCACCCTTCCCATCACTAAAAATAGAGATCTCGGAGTAGGCAGCAACAGCGGGCACCAACATCCTTGGGCTGTTCTGAGTACTGTTGTCAGACTGCCGGCTGTTGCTACCTCCTCTTCCTGATCCAATGCCAAGAATAGCTGCGCATCCGGAATGTCTTCTGATGGATCGGAAAATAATTCCTGTGACTCAAGCGGAGGGTATATGGTGGTGGTGGTGTTGCTGGCGAGCCACTCAACCAAGTCTGGTGCGTCCTTTGACGTAATCGAACGAACATTGTGCCACTTCCCACTTTGGCTCCGGCCTGATGCTCCTGCCCTACCCCTACCACCCCTGCGAAAGGGCCTATCTCTTCCTCTGCCTGTCATTTTTTAACTGACCCATGACAACAAAAGTCTCTAGAGAAGCGCAGTATATGTGGAAGAAGGTATATAACAAATCTGTCGTTTTGGGGGGCCACTGGTTTATCGCACCAGTTATGAAACTTTTTTTCAGGATTTCTTTTAAATGTGTGTAGCAGAGGTAACGCAGCGAAAGAAGCACATATTCAGCAGTAACCAAATACACTGCCAGTCACAATGCTGCACAATACAAATCCACTATAATATGCTTTCTATATTCGAAATTATATTACACCTGTAAAAACCTACAAAAAGTAGCGCTAAAACATGTTGATGATACACTGGTATCAAAATGAATCAAATAACTGATATAAAAACAGTGGAAAACAAGAAGTCTGTGTGTGAATGGTGGAAAGCTTGATTGCTGTCTGAAACTCAATTCATAAATTTACAGTGAGAAAACTCTTGAGCGTGATGCACACAAGTGATGAACCCGCCACCAATAAAGCAGAAGGCTTACCAAATGTATTGAACCCTAATGAGCATATGCCCAAAGGGTCAATAAAGCTGTATATGTATGAAGATTGTTGGTACCACGGAACCAGATCTTCTCATGGCAAACCACCAAACGAATAGTTGAAACAGGCACATCGATTGATATATGCGTGGCAGCAGTGGGAATACCGACGCGTTTCGCAAAAACTTGCTTCGTTTGGGGCGTGCTTCCACTGATGCAGCTCTCTTAAATGTATGATATCACCCCAAACACAGGAACACTTCCAGGAGTCTGCCCAATCAGAGACAACTTCCGGGTCAACAAGCAAAAAAGCTTAAGGATACCTGTGTAAAAACACTTGATATAAGCACAGGTGTAAAAAGGGTAAAAAATTATATATGATAAAAATAGTGGAACAATGTAATGTGACTCGTGGCACTATAATAGGAAGGGAGGCATGCAGAAAACTGGCCGCATATGACACGGCCAATCACGCGCCGCTATGCACCACAGCGGTGTCACGTGTCCAGTGACGCAGGACGCGACCTATAGTGTGGCCAATCACGCACCGCTATGCGCCACAGCAGTGTCACGTGACAGATGGCACAAGACACGACCTCCAATACAGCCGATCACACACCATCGCGCACCTAAGCAGGGTCACATGGCTCATCACATGGGCCGTGACTTCCTGCTATGCGTGGAACGCAAATAATGCGTGTCATGCGACGCGCTGTGCATCTAATCCGATTAGAGGACATGTAACGCCCATATCCTGGAATTTGTATGACCCTGGGTGCGCCGCGTGACTCGCATAGCCTATATCGCAGATGCCTCAGCAGAATCATCTGCACTAGCCAATTCCACAAGAAGGGCCCTATGGTTAAATACATAGCGTCTAAGACCAAATTATGCGGGATCCCATTTACAGGGGACTTGCTATTTTGGCCAGGGTTGGAGAAAGCATTTCCGCTGAAACGCAAAGCACCCTAGAGTCAGCCGCAACAAAATACAAGGAGACAAAAAGGAAATACAACTTGGGTCCTGAAAGGTCCCCTATATACAGCACCCAAGGTAGAAAACCAAAAAAAAACATGGGTACCAAAAAGGCGATTTTTCGTCCTCCTGAACAAACCTACAACAAAAAATGACAAATTATTCACGGTAGGAGGAAGACTGGGGGCCTTCCTCCCGCAATGGGAAAAGAAAACCTCCAATCATTTTATTTTGAGAACAATAAGAGATGGATATCACCTGGAGTTCTCAAAATCACACCCAAACAGACTGAGGTGCCAAAAGAAAAAAGGGGACAGGGGTTTTACTCCCACATATTCGGAGTACAAAAACCCACGGGAAAGGTCAGACCAATCCTAAATCTCAAACCCTTGAATGTGTCCATAACTTACAAAAGATTCAGGATGGACTCAATATACTAATGCCGCATACACACGGTCGTTTTTTGCGATGAAAAAAAACGACGTTTTTTAAAACGTCATTTAAATTGATCGTGTGTGGGCAAAACGTCGTTTTTTGTCTTAAAAAAAAACGACCAAAAAAAAAATTCCAACATGCTTGAATTTTTTGTGTCGTTTTTCAAAACGTCGTTTTTTGTTTCACAAAAAGTCACCGTGTGTAGCAAAAACATCTTTTAAAACGACGTTTTTCAACCCGCGCATGCCCAGAAGCTAGTTATGAAGCGAGCTTCAATGGAAAAGAGTGGTGAACGTAACCTCGCTTTTTGTGAAAAAAACGATGGTGTGTATGCAACATCGTCTTTGAAAAGTGACGTTTCAAAAACGTCGTCTTTTACTTCACAGAAAACGTCGTTTTTTTCATCGCAAAAAATGATCGTGTGTACGCGGCATTAGTGAAGGCCTTACTACCCCTAAACTGTTTTTTAGTTTCCCTAGATTTAAAGGACGCATATCTACACGTCCCAATACACCAAAATTGACAGAAATTCCTAAGGTTAGCAATAGAAACAAAAAACAAAACCATGCATCTTCAATTCCGAGCCTAATGCCGCGTACACACGGTCGTTTTTTGCGATGAAAAAAAAAAAACGAAGTTTTCTGTGAAGTAAAAAACAACGTTTTTGAAACGTCACTTTTCAAAGACAATTTTGCATACACACCATCGTTTTTTCACAAAAAGCAAGGTTACGTTCACCACTCTTTTCCATTGAAGCTCGCTTCATAACTAGCTTCTGGGCATGCGCGGGTTGAAAAACGTCGTTTTGAACGACGTTTTTGCTACACACGGTGACTTTTTTTGTGAAACAAAAAACTACGTTTTGAAAAACGACACAAAAAAATTCAAACATGTTGGAATTTTTTTTTGGTCGTTTTTTTGAAGACAAAAAACGACGTTTTGCCCACACACGATCAATTTAAATGACGTTTTAAAAAACGTTGTTTTTTTTTTTCATCGCAAAAAACGACCGTGTGTACGCGGCATTACCCTTCGGCCTTTCCTCTTCACCCAGAATTTTCACAAAGATTCTGGCGGAAGCCTTGGCACCCTTGCGAGTCCAAGGCATATTCATCATCGCCTATTTAGATGATCTTCTTTTTGCAGAATCTCCAGGAAGGTTACAAAAGAACTTCGAGATCACACAGACATTCCTAAAAAATCTGGGTTGGCTAATCAATATAGAAAAATTCAACCTACAACCCACTCAACAGATAACATACTTGGGATCAGGGCCGGCCTTAGGTGTTCAGGCGCCCTGTGCGAGCTAATCCTGTGGCGCCCCCCCATCTTCACCCCTCGCCCCCAAGACATTGTGCTGCCTGGTACCAAGAATGAAATGCTGCCCACCCCCCAAAAAAAAAAAAAAAAAATCACTGCCAACATCCAGACAGACAGAGGCTGCGGATAGGATAGTGTCCCCTTACAGTGGCCTCCTCCTCTGTCCACCATCAGAGCAGCTCTGACCTGTGGAGAGGTGAAAGGGAAACAGGAGAAGGACACAGAATACTGAGCATGTGCATGCGCCGCCCGGGCCGAGCGCATACAAGCTTTTCCGAGCCCGGCCGACTTCGGAACGGCGCATGTGCAGTTGCATGGTCGGCTCGCGGCCATCCTTTTACGGACACCCGATTCACGGACAGTTGCCAACACTGGCGGCAATTTGCCAACTCAGTGGAGCGGGCGAAACGGGATGGCGGGCTGGCGTCAATTTGCATGTGAGTAACTGACTGCGACTCACATTCTGCGAGCTGTGATGGCGGCACGGCGCCCCTGTTGTCCATGGCTCCCTGTGCAGCCGCACAGCTTGAACACCCCAAAGGAATATTTTTTGTTGAACCAAATCTATTACATATCCCTGCTTGGGATATGTAATAGATTTGGTTCAACAAAAAATATTCCTGCCCAAGGAGAAAATAGAAAAAATCCAAATAGAAGTAAGTGCAATACAGGCAAACTTACCATGCACCATCAGAAAGGTCATGTCAACGCTGGGGTTACTAAAGTCTGCAATCCCAGCAGTACAATGGGCAGCCCTACATTTTCGGCCACTGCAAATGTTCCTATTAAAAATATGGGATCACAAGCAGGAGTCCTTGGACACTCAGGTTCTAATACCAGCAAAGGTAAAAAGAACCCTATGGTGGTGGAGGACAGTAGAAAATGTAACCAAAGGACGGCTGTGGACACTTCCCATTTCCCAGACCCTTACCACAGACTCAAGCGGCGTAGGATGGGGAGCGCATCTAGGCTCCCAGATAACACAAGGGACATGGGAAAAGGAAGAGAGGATGAGATCATCCAACTGGAAGGAATTGAAAGCAGTAGGGCTTGCGCTCCAATCCTTCCAGAAAGAGTTGAAAGGACATCACTTACAGATCAGGTCCAACAATGCATCAGTCATCGCCTACATAAACACACAGGGAGGAACAGGCAGTGGAACCCTGTGGGTGTTAGCAGAGAAAATACTGAAATGGGGAGAGAAAAACACACATTCTCTATCAGTAGTTCACTTAAAAGGGGATTTAAACAGAGTGGCAGATTTTCTCAGCAGGAAGCAAGTGAGAGAAGCTAACTGGGCGTTAAACCAAGAGGTGTCCATACAAATTACGCAAAAATGGGGAACACCTTAGGTAGACTTATTTGCCTCAAGAGAAAACAAAAAAGTCAGAGTGTTCTTTTCTCTAAAAAGAGAGGACAGAGCGCTAGGGGTGGATGCGTTGGCACAGAGGTGGACATTCAAAATATGTTATGCCTTTCCTCCACCAGTACTAATACCAGCAGTAATAAGAAAACTCTGTATAGAGAACACAGCATTGATTCTCATAGCACCTCACTGGCCCAGGAGACCGTGGTTCTCTATGCTGAAAGAACGTGCTATAGAGCCCCCTGGTTACTACCAGTCCAGGAAGATCTACACTCCCAGGGCCCAATATATTGCCCCCAAGTGAAAAGGTGGAACTTGGCCGCCTGGTATCTGAGGAGCAGCTGCTGAAAACAAAATAGTTCTAAAGCTGCTTTATAGCGACTCTGCTAAAAAGCAGGAAAAAGTGGAGACACGCAACATCTACCAGAGAGTGTGGAAGTGCTTCAACAATTGGTGCACAGAAAACACCTTCAACACACAGAGCTCAGTGGCAGTTTTAGAATTTCTACAGAGTGGTGTAGAGAAAGGACTAAGCCTTAGTACATTAAAGAGTCAAGGGTCAGCACTTTCAGTTTTTCAGGAAAAAAGATTAGCATCCGATCCACGGATAATCAGACTCTTCAGATCCCTGAGCAGACAAAAACCTATACAGAGTACTTTCCAAGGTGGGACCTGTCATTAGTGCTGCAAACTTTGACAGCAGACCCCTTTGAACCACTTTTTTTAAAATACTTTTTATTGAATTTGCATGAAAATAAAACAAAAAACGAAGTTACATTTTACAGCCTCTGGGCATACCCCAGCTGAGGTAACAACCATTAAGACAATCTTTTACATTTATTACATCTATATAACTACTACAACTTAAACTATAATGCCGCGTACACACGATCATTTTTTGTGATGAAAAAAAACGACGTTTTCTGTGAAGTAAAAAAACAACGTTTTTGAAACGTCACTTTCAAAGACGATGTTGCATACACACCATCGTTTTTTTCACAAAAAGCGAGGTTACGTTCACCACTCTTTTCCATTGAAGCTCGCTTCATAACTAGCTTCTGGGCATGCGCGGGTTGAAAAACGTCGTTTTAAACGACGTTTTTGCTCCACACGGTGACTTTTTGTGAAACAAAAAACGACGTTTTGAATAACGACACAAAAAATTCAAGGATGTTGGAATTTTTTTTTTTGGTCGTTTTTTTGAAGACAAAAAAACACGTTTTGCCCACACACGATCAATTTAAATGACGTTTTAAAAAACGTCTTTTTTTTTCATCGCAAAACACGACCGTGTGTACACGGCATAAGTGTCATTAAGATTGGGAGGATAGGGAGATGATAGTGTGTCATGTATTTCAGATGACCACATCGAGAAGAGCTGCTGAGGTTGAGGATAGCGCATTTAGGAGAACCGTCAGATAATTGCAAAACTTGGGCCTCACTCCTACAAAACTGCTAGCTGAGATAGACAGTCAATGGGAACAATACCTATTGTGTTGCAATCGTGATGTCTGAATCAACCCAATACGCTCCAAATTTTGTCAAACTTAGCTGGGCAGCATCTGGCGAGATAGGCCTCTTTGTACAGAGGCAGCACTGAGTTGATCAGCGATTTCCATGTATTCAAAGAAGGTACCTCTGTTTCCATTTAATGAGTAGAGCCTTTCTAGTGTAATGCAATAGAAGTCCTATTAGCGCTCTGGTTGCTCGGCAGTGGGCCAAGGAGCCCACCAGACCAAGCACACAGACCGATACATTCAGGGGAACAGGAATCAAGTTCAAGGTTTCAAGGAAGGTCGTGACCTCCGCCCAAAAGAGCTGGATTCTGGGACAGGACCACAAAGACACTGACACTTAAAGCAGTCTTTCTGGTAGCAATTACCACAGCCAAAAGGGTCTGTGAGATAGAGGCCATATCAATTAGACCCCCCTTTTGTCAGATTTTTGCGGACAGCATAATTTTTAAAATGGATCCGGGATTTCTGCCGAAAATAGTCTTGAGATTTCATAGAGAACAAGAAGTTGTGTTACCTTCATTTTGTCCAAACTCTTCTAAAGAACAAGAAGTAAAGTTTCATAACTTAGACATCAGAAGATGCGCCTTGCATTATTTAGAGGTAACAAAAACACAGAGGAAGACGGATTCCTTATTTATTTTACATTCTGGAGCTAAGAAAGGGCACAGGGCCACTAGACGCACCATAGTGAGATGGCTAAGAGAAGCCATTGAAAAGTCTTACAAGTTAGGAGGCATACAGATCCCAGAGGGTATCAGAGCGCACTCCACAAAGTCAATGGCAGCCTCACAGGCAGAAAGAGCTGGAGCAACGCCAAAACAAATTTTTAAAGTGGCGACATGGTCCAGCTTTGCCACCTTTGTAAGACACTACAGGGTGGATTTTTGCTCAGCTAAAGATCAGACCTTTGGACACAAGGTCTTACAAGCTGTGGTCCCGTCCTAAGGGTAAGTGCTCGGTTATCCTCTCAGGTGGCTGTCCTGAAAGACGATTAGGGGAAAAACGAAGTTACTTACTTGTAACGTTCTTTCCCAGAGTCTTTCAGTACAGCTGGGTACCCACCCAAATGTATATTAAAAAACATAAGATTTCCTTACAGGAAATGTGATATAGGTAACTATTTGTATCATATATTCTTGTGTCTCCCCAGCAACTGGAGGTGCTCTTTAAGAAACTGAGGAGCCAGCAGGGGAGGAGGAAATTTATAGAAGGCTGGTGCGGTGTTTTCTATGGAGGGGAGTAGCCAAGGTCTCTCAGGTGGCTGAAAGAGTCAGGGAAAGAATGTTACCAGTAAGTAACTTCGTTTTTTTCTTTCAATCAGCTCTGTAAACAAACAGATCCTCGTTTTGTCAGGGGAGTAGAGTGAGATTGTCTGTTCCTAGTGATCAGGAACAGAAATCACTTTCTTTTTTTTTTTTCTCTCCTTAAAAGGTCTGTTTATTAATTCAAAAAGATACAATACATACAGGAGGAAATTGTGACAATCATTGAGTGCATCTTACAGTATTCTCTTGACAGTAAAGTATATTAACAGATCTTAACAGAATAAACAGGAGTTTGAGACTACTTGTTCAGTGCCAAAAATAGTCGGTAACCATGAGGTAGCGGCAACACATGACTTTTGGGGTCCGACCCCCTATCCGTTACACACAACTCCCACCACCCAGGGGACAGAGCAAGAGAAATAGGTCACGGCTCTCCTGGCTATATACATGTATCTGCGGCCTTGAGCCACCTATCCCACACTTTTTTGAATTTAGAGGCACAACCCCTGTGAGAGTACATCAATTTTTTGTACGGTAAGACTGCGTTGACCTCCGCAATCCATTGCGAGATATCCGGAGGATTAGATCTCATCCACTTCCTGGCCACCACCTTTCGCGCAGGGAAAAGTGTTTCATGTATGAATACTTTAGAAAACTTGTTAATGTCAGGGTTGGGGAAGATTCCTAGGAGACACAGTTTTGGCTCAAGGGTGATGGGAGAACCCATTTTATCATGTAGGAACCTTACGACTGAGGACCAAAAGGACTGTATTTTGGGGCAATGCCAAAGAAGGTGGTAAAAAGTGGCTAGTCCTCGACTGCACATTGGACAGGCAGCCGAGGAGTCATTTTTGTATTTTGAAATCCGCAACGGTGTAAGATAAGCTCTGTGCGTTATAAAAATCTGAGTCAGTCGATCAGACAATTTGGGAGAGGCCAATTTACACGTATCTAAGGCGTCACTCTATTCATCATCTGCGATGGGGCCAACGTCTCCCTCCCACCTAGTTTTAAGGGAATACGCCGCCACGGTCGCTGTAGGGAGTGACAACATGCTGTAGAAATTGGAAATCAGTTTCTTAGGGTCTGGGTATTTTACTGACTCCATCAAGGGGTTGTTTTCTATGAATGGGTCAGCTAGGGAGAATTGTGTACGAAATGCGTGACAAAGCTGTAGGTATCTAAAGTACATATGGTCAGGAAGCGAGAATTCTATCTTCAGTTGTTCATAGGTTTTTAGTTTTCCATGGAGGGTGATGTGAGATATATAGAATATGCCTCTCGAGCTCCACAGCCCGCTATCCGGGAGTACCTTAAATTCTGGAAGGGCTACGTTGTGCCATAGAGGGTGAAGCTGTTCAAGGGGGGTATGTGTAATTTAGCTGACGCCAGAGTCCACACCCTCCTATACTGATACAAGAGTTGTACGATCTGTCTGTCCACCTGCTCCCCCCGTCCCCCCAGCCACTGCCACCATGGAGTCCAATGTTGAACGAGACCAGTCTGGGCATAGGAAGCCCAGGAACCTGTTCCTGTCAGTCTTGTCGATGTGAAAGAGTTGCGAGAGTTGAGCAGCGAGATAGTACAGGTTAAAGTCAGGGAGGGCCTTCCCCGCAAGGTCAGTTGGATTTTTAAGCCTATGCCACGGGAGTTTATGCCTATTATTGCCCCATACAAATGGTTTTAGAAGAGCCTCAATGGATTTGAACAACCTGAGCACCAGATACACAGGAGAGTGCCAGAGCACGTATAGAATTTTTGGCAGCAAAATCATTTCAATAATACTCATGCGGCCCATGACCCCCTAGAGGCAAACGTGCCCATATCTGTGTCTTGTGCTTAAGCATGTCAAATAGTGGCGTTACATTTAGAGATTCATAATCAGCTGGATCCCTAGTGGTATAAATTCCAAGGTACTTAATACAGCTAACCCTTTGCAGGGGAAGCAATTCTCTATCGCCAGGTGTTGGGAAACTATCTATAGGAAGTATAGAAATCGCTTTCTACTCCCTGTCAGTCCACTCCCCCCACAGTTAGAAAGCATCTCCCTAAGAAACATTTAACACTTTGATTGCCCCTGGTGTTGACCCCTTCCCTGCCAGTGTCATTTATGTAGTAATCAGTGCATTTTTATAGCACTAATCGCTGTATAAATGTCACTGGTCCCAAAAAAGTGTCAAAAGTGTCCGATCTTTGCGCCGCAATGTTAAAGTCCCGCTAAAAATTGCAGATCACCACCATTACTAGTGAAAAATAATAATAAAAATGCCATAAATCTAACCCCTACCAATCAATATAAGCTAATTGGGATTTATTTTACAAAAAATATGTAGTTTTTGGATATTTATTATAGCAAAAAGTAAAACATCTTTTTATTTTTTCTAAATTGATGCTCTTTTCTTGTTTATAGCACAAAAAAAAATAAAAACTGCAGAGGTGATTTAAATACCACCAAAAGGAAGCTCTATTTGTGGAAAAAAATGTCATCAATTTAGTTTGGATACAGTGTTGCATGACCGCGCAAGTGTCTGGTAAAGCGACACAGTGCCATATCGCAAGAAATGGTCTGGTCAGGAAGTGGATAAATCCTTCTAGGAGTGAAGTGGTTAAAGGCGGTGGTGGCGTGGCTATTTGGGTTCGGGCCGCACTAGGTGATACCCGCCAGAGGGGTCACACCAGGGCCGCTGCCCACTGCTACACGCTGTACTATATTGCTTCTGCTTGAAGAGCTGCAGGGGAGCGGAGTGAGCAAAGGACCAAGCAGTGCGGGGGAAGCTGCCTGTAACACTCCCCCGTCTTGAGCTGTCCCTCTGGTATCTCCAATATCTCTGGAGGCAGCTGGAGTTGGTGGGCAGAGCTGGAGGTGTGGCTGCCTCCACCATTCCTCCCACAGACTCCTGCACTCTGGCTGATCCCGAAGATGGAGGAGAAAAAGATGAGAACACAGCAGCCCCCGGTTGTCTTTATCTCTGGGCATGCTGTAAGTTACTGCACACTGTCTCTACATAAAGTCCTAACCTGCCCTATGCCACTGCAACCTGCCCTATGCCACTGAAACCTGCCCTATACCACCCCAGTCTGCCCTATACCACCCTAACCTGCCCTATACTACCCTGACCTGCCCTATACCACCCTATAATATCATTTACAGGGGACGTTTCGGGGGTGTCCTGTGACCTTGTGCTGCCTGCAGCGTGCTGGGCAGGATAGACAAAAGAGGGGTGACACCATGTTTTGCCGCACCAGGTGACACCAACCCTAGTGACACCACTGATTAAAGCTCAAATCTAGGTATTCCAACCATCCCTTGCCGTGCACCAGCAACATCTGCAAAAGACAGCGCAAGAAGGTCAGCTGGATTTTTTTAAACTGGAGCTGGGCTTTAATTATGGTGATGCAAACAATATGCTGTGGTATGTTATTCTATATTTTGGACCTTGCAGCTGTATCCTTAACCACTTGAGACCCGCGCTGTGGACGTCTTTCAGCTCTCAACTGCCGGGTGGACATCCCTGGATGTCCTTTTATGTGCATTCCCCGCGCCGCTGGGGGTGTGGAGCGGGGAAAAACTGCGCCCGACACATGGCTGAGATGCCGATGCGCGTGCCTGGGCGGCCACGATGTCCACCAGGTACCCGCGATCGGCAGTGACAGCAGGGACGTGGAGCTTTGTGTGTAAACACAGAGCTCCACGTCCAGTCAGGGAGAAAGGAGACCGATGCTGCGTCCCTTGTACATAGGAACACAGCATCAGTCACCTCCCCCAGTCAGTCCCCCTCCACACACAGTATGAATAACACCTAGGGAATACATTTAACCCCATCCTCACCCCCTAGTGTTAACCCCTTCCCTGCCAGTCACATTTATACAGTAATCAGTGCATTTTTATAGCACTAATCGCTGTATAAATGTGAATGGTCCCAAAATAGTGTTAAAAGTGTCCGATATGTCTGCCGCAATATCGCAGACCTGAAATAAAAAATCGCAGATCGCTGCCATTATTAGTAAAAAAAAAAAAAAAAGGAAGGAATTCAGCGCTGGAGATAATAAACAAAACAAATTAAATAAATTACAATAATGCAAGCCAGCACTGTAGGATCAATTCAAATAAAACGTCCCAAAATAACTTCAATGACAAAAAGTGCAGCGCATAACAAGTGACATTTAGACAAAAATAAAATAAACAAAGAAAGTCCATATAAAGTGCACTGGTGAGTAAAATAATCTGATAATGCTCCAATCCAAACGTGACTGCGTGCAAATAATCCAAGATCAGTGACCCACAGGACAGATCCTCCACCAGATAATTAAAGATGGCCTCTCACCTGAGCTAATCGACCCAGGGTAAGGTCATACAGCATAAACACAAATGCATCCAAATCGTATATCAAGGGCACCAAACAGCAGGCAGCTCAGCAGTTCCCGGATCATAGGAATGGTTATGCAAAAATAGAAGAAGGAACAGACTAGTGCTCTCTGTAATCAACTTGATTTAATAAAATGAAGGTATAAAACTTACATAATTAATGCTTTTTACCATACACTCTGCCGCGAGTGTCAGCTATGTAAGTTTTATACCTTCATTTTATTAAATCAAGTTGATTACAGAGAGCACTAGTCTGTTCCTTCTATTTTTGCATAACCATTCCTATGATCCGGGAACTGCTGAGCTGCCTGCTGTTTGGTGCCCTTGATATACGATTTGGATGCATTTGTGTTTATGCTGTATGACCTTACCCTGGGTCGATTAGCTCAGGTGAGAGGCCATCTTTAATTATCTGGTGGAGGATCTGTCCTGTGGGTCACTGATCTTGGATTATTTGCACGCAGTCACGTTTGGATTGGAGCATTATCAGATTATTTTACTCACCAGTGCACTTTATATGGACTTTCTTTGTTTATTTTATTTTTGTCTAAATGTCACTTGTTATGCGCTGCACTTTTTGTCATTGAAGTAAAAAAAAAAAAAACATAAATCTATCCCCTATTTTGTAGACGCTATAACTTTTGCACAAACCAATCAATATACGCTTATTGCAATATTTTTCAACAAAAATATGTAAAAGAATACGTATGGGCTTAAACTGAGCAAAAAATATGTTTTTTTTTAACAAAAATTGGGATATTATTATAACAAAAAGTAAAAAATATTGGGGCAGATTCACAAAACAATTACGCCTGTTTGGGGTAGACAGGAGTAATTTCAAATTTCGCGCGGCGTATCACTAGATCCTCAAACCATGATACGCCGGCTTCGGGCTTCGATCCGAAGGCTTACGTCTTCGTAAGCCTTCGGAAATCTATTTGCGGCCGCTGGGAGGAGTTTGCGTCGTTTTGATGCGTCGGGATATGCAAATGTGTTTTTACGGGGATTCACGAACATAAAATCGTTTTCGTCTATTTTTTTATACGTAATGTTAGAGCAGCTTTTTGCTGCTCTAACTTTACGTAGCCCATGTTAAGTATGGCCGTCGTTCCCGCTTCGAGTTTACGTAACTCGTCGGGACGTGGATCGCCCGTAAAGTACGCTACATAAACAACGAATGACGTAACGACGTTCAAAATGCGAACGGAGCATCGCAGATCGATCGCCGCGGGAACGCGCCTGAAAGATAAAAAATTCGTCTGGGAATTCCACGTAGAGCAAGGGGCGGCGTTTAAGTGCCCAGTAATGAAGTGGTTAAAGTATAAGTACTGTAAAGGCAGAACTTTTTTTGTTGAGTAGACAGATTAGACCATCTATCAGGTTTTTTTTTCCTATTGATTCACCCTCTCTATCTGTCATGTTTACCTTTTATCACCGAAAGTAAAAGTGAACGAAAATTCGAAGCTATCCCCAGAACATGAACAGAGTGGGAAATCTTCCACTAGTTCTGGCGTTCCCTCACTTTAGAAGGATTTCCTCTTACTTCCTGTTATGCTTATGGGACAGGAAAAAGATAAATCTCCCCAATCAGACACAGATGGCAAAAAAATAAAACCTGACAGAGGTTATAACCCTCCCTTATCCTGTCCAAAATGGAAAACAAAAGTTTTGCCTTTAGTATTACTTTAAATGTGTTGTTTACATCTTCATGGTGTGCCAGGTACAAACCAGAGAGTAACATCTAAACTGCATCTCAATAGGCAGAAGAAAATGTCAACGTGACACCTGGGAGAAAGCTGGGGAATATTTTTTTAGACCCATCCAAATGATTTTGCCATAGCTATTTATCCTGTGACTGGATCTCTGGTTTCAGTTTTCTCTTCCTAATTCAGTTAAGCATGAACTGCTGGAATCCGGTACTTAATTCGCCGGGGATTGAACAGAGGTCATAGTTGTAGAATTTGACGTACTTACTTTTGCAAGAAGAGGAGACGTCTTCCATAGAGCTTGTTATTATTTAGTTTCAGTCTACTCCAATTCTTCTGGGATTTTTAGCAAACGTTTCGTAAGTTCACTCTTGAGACCTTTTTCTTCCTGCATTTAATCTAAATTTGTGGTTTATATACAGTATCTGTCTTTTTTTTTTTTTTTTTTTTACAGTGTAGCAAGCTTGAAGCTTTGAAACTTTCAAATAGGTACAAAAAAAACTCTGTTAATTAGTTCCCTGGTGTCCACATAACCCATGTCCAACTTTTAAAATGCAGTTTTGTAACTCGTCTCTACCTCCCAACTATGGTGCTCTGACATGTACATCTGTGTTAACTAAATTATTTATGTTACTTGTTGTGTAATTAATTTATGATTTGAAATAAAATGAGACTGGATTAAAGGTAACTGTAACAGCCCTGGTTACCACAGTACCTGATAGTAAGGTGTCCACTGCAGAAGAAGAGTACAAGTAATGCAAAGCCCAAATGCATCATGGAGGAGCTCAATGAGGAAGGATTAGAGGAACTTTTATTCTCTAGTTTGATCAACATCAAATACATAAGTGACATGAAAGTACAGGAAAAGAGATTTCACCTCCACGGAAAGGTACAGTAAGAGCAAAATGTGGAACAGACTCCCTCCAGAGGTGGTTCTGGCCAGCTCAGTAGATTGCTTTAAGAGAGGCCTGGATTCTTTCCTAAATGCACATAATATAAATGAGTACTAAGTTTTGTAGGTAAAGTTTGGGGTAAATCCGATTGCCTTTCGGGGGATCAGGAAGGAATTTTTTCATTTCATCGCTCTGCTGGGGTTTTTTGCCTTCCTCTGGATCAACTGTGGGTATGGAGTTGGGTGTATGGGAGGATGTACTGTGTTTTACTTTGTTTTATTTTTATTTTTTTTTATGGTTGAACTGGATGGACTTGTGTCTTTTTTCATGACTAACTATGTAACTATGTAACAAGTAATGCAAAGCCCAAATGCATCTAAAACTTTTTCTCTAGTTTTCTCATGTGACATGAAAGTACACACTACATACACAGTACCAGAACAAGAAGTGTGGGGAAAGGAAATTCCCCCAACATAAATACATGACCTAAAACATAACAGAGGACCTAACCCTTTTCACTCTACCTAAAAATTTTTTAGCTTAAAAGGACAATCCATTGGACTATAGGGATATGCCATAATTGATGTTTTAAAGCACAAGCTTTGGGGCATTTACACTTATCCTGGCTTTTCTAAATGAGCCTCTGACCTAATACAAGAATGGAGCCAGCGACGTGTCTGGACACCTTGTAAGCACATTCTTCTTTAAAAAGAAACTCAACTCAGTTTTCAAAAAGTAAACGTCGGCAGCTACAAATACTGTACCTGCTGACTTTTAAGAAGAAGACACATACCAGCCCTTAGAGTCCTTCACTGTCTTCCTATAAACCGATTCTTAACTGGGCTTTGGCTCTTCAGTGCCATCATCTAGGTCAGGGGTTTCCAAACTGTGGCCCGGGGGCCAGATGTGGCCCTTTTCCTGCCTTTATCTGGCCCTTGGGACACTATTTATCCCACTGATATGAGACACTATTCTGCCCTTTAACACCAAAAATGCTGATAGATAGATGAAGGGCAGATGGCTGGAGGGAGTCCAAGCCTCCTTAAAGGCGCAGGAACACACTAAACACCCAGCACATTGCACAATGGCAGCATAGGTGTTAGTGCGTTTACATAAAAACAACAATACAAAAAAAGGTCATTGTCCCCTACCTATAACCACCTTTAAGTAGGGTTTGGGCTCCCTCCAGTCATCTTCCCTTCATCTATCCTTCAGCATACGTGTGCTTCCACTGTAGAAACTCTTTACATTTTAGACTTAGGGTCTGCAGAATACAGGGAGCTTTGATGGGGCCTGCAGCTTATGCATTTATTTGCAAATGTGTGCAACTAAACCCCTGCTTTTAACTGTAAGACAAGTTAATTTGGTTGGTTGCTGGCTGGTTGGTAAGGTGAGCATGCAAATTCTATTTTTTTATTTGACATGTGTTTCCTCTTCCAGTGCTCCCTGCTGTGAAGACCAGTTATAGGTAGGGGCAGTGGCCTGATTCTGCACCTGTCTGCCTGGTTACCACTCAACAGGGCTTTTGACCAGAGCACCACTGGAAGGACTCCGTTGTCTACAATCTACAGCTCACTAATGCAGCTTCCTGGCACCTGCGCCCATCCCCCAGTGTCCTAGCAGTGCCTGTCTCCACTACTACTTAATTAACGGGCAGCCTATAAATTTCAGCCCATTTTCGGGCTGCCTGTAAAAGCCTAATACGGGCAGTGGCGACATAAACATAAAAAACATGGTTGCTGGCGCGAGCGTGCAACTGTGCATGCGCCGTTCCAAAGCCTGCCGGGATCAGAAAAGATTGTACATGCTCAGTCGGGTGGGGTGGCGCATGCGCAGTTAAGTAATGTCACTGCCTGGTGCTATTTTTAAATCAAAGGCACTTGCACAGGCACAGTGACAGCACTGCCAGGCCAGTCTGGGGGGTGGTTGCTGATGTAGGGGGGAGTAAATACAATAATGTAAGGAGCACTGATATAAAGGTTCCCTCCTATATTAACAACCCCCCCTTACCTTAGTGTATTCACTCTACAGAAGATGGTATCTGGTCAACAGCATGCCCCCCCACATCAGAGTTCCTGGCGTACCCCTTTACATTGGAGTCTGCAGTATTCCCCTTTATAGTGCAAGGGCCTGATGTAAGTGGGAACTCTGATGTAAAGGGAATGCAGTGGACTCCAGTGGTCACCAGAGCCCCCCCCCCCCCCATACATCAGAATTCCCCCTTAGATCATGATCTGCAGTGTTTCCCTTTACATAAGAGTTTACTTTACTGTAAGAGGGAATCCTGCAGACACCGATGTAAGGGGGAACTCCCCTCGCTGAGTTATAGTAACCCGACCTTCATGTTAATGGAGAAATATGTTTTTTGACTTTTGTTTAACTTAACCACATTGCTAATGGCACTAGCTATATATTTATAGTTTAGATATTGATATTTGCACTGTTTAGCATTGTCGTTTTAGGTACTTTTTTGCAGTGGCAGTAAAAAAATGTGGCTCTGTCAGTAAATGTCATGATTTTTGCCAGTTAAAAAAAATTGGTGCCGTTTGTAAATTTTGGCGTCCTGCAAGTAAATTTCACTTCAAGAGGGTTGGCAACACTGCCAAGGGTGATGGGACGGGAATTGCGCAAGAGGCCTCACTTGTCATCTCCTGCACCAGGACGGGAATTGCGCAGGAGGCCACCCTTGTCATCTCCGGCACCAGGACGGGAATTTCGATAGAGGCCACCCTTGTCATCTCCGGCACCAGGACGGTAATTGCGCTAGAGGCCACCCTTGTCAACTCTGGCACCAGGATGGGAATTGCGCTAGAGGCCAGCCTTGTCAACTCCGGCACCAGGATGGGAATTGCGCAAGAGGCCACTCACAGTCAAGTACACTGAGAAAACTTTCCTCCCGCCTGCAGAAAACTAATGGCATGATCTCGGCTTAGGCAAAATCACAAGACTGGAGCTTGAAAAAGGTTTTTGGAACAGTATAAGGCGGAGCTTTTGAAAAATTATACTATTACCATATTTTGTGACATGTCAGAAATGTATGTGCAGTAAAATTACTGAAAGGTCCAGTTTAACGTGTTATGTTTTTGTTTATGCCAGGTTCACTTTAAGTATAAATGCAGAATTTACATTTTTATTTTTTTACCATGGCTGTTTTTCTAATCACTTCCTAGATTGAGTGCACAAGTGAAGTTGAACAACACAGAAACATGAGTTGGAGCTGCAGTTGCACCCAGAAACACATCTGCTTTCAAGGGATTAAATAGAACTCAGATTAGCATAAACTGAGAGGCTTGTCGGACTTTACAGCTGTTGTTTCATGGATCACATTAGAAGATCACTGATTGGTTTTCCCTGTTGCCTGCTTTTCAAAGCATATCTCAAGCCTTTGGTGCTGTAATATTGTAAACGAGGGTAGTGATGCCACCCAGCTTTTAAAATAGTATTTATTATCCATACTGTTCAATTATGCTTGAATAATCTATTATGCCCAGTAAAAAATAAAAAAAATAAAAATCGATCTTGTTGTTTCACAAGGAAGAACCTATGTTTCCAATGTTATAATCAATACTTCAAAAGCCCATACAAACAAAGGAGATCCCCAAAGTAAATACACCTTATAATAATTCAAGTTAATTATTTAGCCATCCTGACTTGTACTTTCAATCTTGACAGGAGGAGAGAACTTTAACCTGTTCTTTTGTTTAATAACTGTATCTTCCTGTAATGAATACATTATTCTACAGCCGCGTACGCTAAACAACAAATTTTGTATTTTTAGCAGACAAAATGATCAGATCAGACGAAAAGCATAGATGTAGGTTTGACAGATGCATTTATCAGTTTGTGCTATTTTGTTGATATAAACAAACACATTAACAGTACCCTGGGAAAAAGGAAAGTTGTACAGTCTGTCAACAGAGCAATAGATCATACCTTAAAAAGATGACTTGTACAGGTCTACACTATATGGGATGTAATTTGTCAATGACAATGCTGAAGGAATGAGCCAAATACATTTTCTACCTAATTTGTCAAGTCTTAATACTGTAATGAGATAGATCTGAGTCATGATGTCAGTCTTAGCTCTGGCACAGCAGGATTCAATTGTCTTTTGTTTGTTTTTTGCGCCATTTAACACACTTTTTACCAGATCATGCAGACAGACATTTCTTCTATTTTTTTTATATTTGATTTGGGAAGGGTTAGAAGTGTTCTTAGGCTTTTATTTGTTGTGTATTTACCTTGTTGGAATATTTCCATTCTGTTAGTTAGGTACACAGTAGTACAAACGCAGATGAAATTGCGCGCATTCCTGACCTTCAGAGATATGTGCTGCGCTTTAGAAAATGCACAGGGGTGCCATTAATTCATTTTTTAAACAGCATACACACAAAACAAAACAACCAAGCCTAATGCCACGTACATACGGTCTGAATTTCCGACAACAAATGTTCGATGTAAGCTTGTTTTTGGAAAATCCGACCATGTGTATGCTCCATCGAAGATTTGCTGTCAGAATTTCTGACAACAAATGTTTGAGAGCTGGTTCTCAATTTTTCCAAAGTTATTGTCGGAAATTCCGATTGCCTGTAGCAAATTTTCGAGGTGGAAAAATCCTACGCATGCTCGGAATCAACTCGGCGCATGCTCGGAATCATTGAACTTCATTTTTCTCGGCTCGTTGTAGTGTTGTACAAGACTGCGTTCTTGATGTTAGGAATTTCCGACAACATTTGTGTGACCATGTGTATGCAACACAAGTTTGAGCCAACATTTCGTCTGAAAAAAATCGGAATGTCCGATCGTGTGTATGCAGCATTAGTAGATATGTCTTAAATCCAGGTCCCACCACTGGCGTTTGGTAGACTTAATAAATATATTTATTATATAATAATATGAGTTCATTTTATAATTTCTATAGTTCTCTGCTTTATAATTTGAGTGCTGGATTTTGGACGTACAGTAGAGAATTTGGAGGATTCTTTTCTGGCATTTTTTAAATAATATTTTGAAGTTCTTATCAGCATGATAGTGCAGTTTTCATGGTAATAATAATTTTAACTCTGCATGCAGATGATAGGTTAAAGCTTAGGCAGGCCATACATTATCTAATTTCCTTTAGCTTTACCAAAATCCATATAATATGAGGTCAAACTTAGACACTTTAACCACTTAAGGACCTGACCAATATGCTGCTAAATGACCCAAGGGTTTTTTACAATAACAGACAATTGCGCGGTCATGGCTCACAAACAAAATTTAAGTCCTTTTCTTCCCACAAACAGAGCTTTCTTTTGGTGGTATTCGATCGCCTCTGCAATTTAAATTTTTTGCGCTATAAACAAAAATAGAGCGAAATTTTTGAAAAAAAATCAATATTTTTTACTTTTTGTTATAAGAAAAATCAAATAAACAAAATTTTAGTCAAACATTTAGGCCAAAATGTATTCAGCCACATGTCTTTAGTAAAAAAAAATCGCGATTAAAAAAAAAATAGCTACCTAGCGGGAACAGCGACACTAATACAGCGATCAGAAAAATGATCGCTTATTGACACTGGCAATAGGGAGTGAAAGGGTTAACTAGGGCGGTGATCAAGGGGTTAAAACTTTATTAGGGGGGGTACGGGGGCTACCCTGAACCTAACACTAACTGCCTGTCACACTGACACTAAATGCAGTGATCAGTACATATATGATCACTGCATTCAGTGACACTGTGACAGGGGGGTGGGGGGGGGGGGTGATCGCAAGGGGTTAATGTGCCTGTGTGTACTGGTGTCAGTGTAGTGTTGTGCAGACTAACTGTGTGATGTCTTCCCTCCTCAGCGGCGGTTGAAAATACCGCCGAGAGGAGAGATTACATCACTTCCCCCTTCCTGTGTTTACACAGGCAGAGGAAGTGACACACGGGGGAACGCGCAGATTGGCTGGGGGCGATTCGGAGGGGGCGGACAAAAACGAACAGCCGCCCCCTCATCCCGGATTGCTGGGACAGCCACGGGGACTGCCGCAGGTACCGGGGGGGGGTCCCGATCGGACCCACGACCCATGTCTAGGCAGGGACGTACAGGTACGCCAATGTGCCTGTACGTGCCATTCTGCCGACGTAAATGTACATGTGGCGGTCCTTAAGTGGTTAAACTTGTATTCAATCAGGCAGGCCCTTGCACTACATAGTTGAAGGTAAATCTTAAGGAAGTTTTATAAAAAATAATATTAAGTATGGTCAGTTTAACCACTTCAGCCCTGGACCATTTGGCTACCCAAAGACCAGAGCACTTTTTGCTATTGGGCACTACGTTGCTTTAACTGACAACTGCAAGGTTATGCAACATGGCTCCCAAACAAAATTGATGTCCTTTTTTCCCCACAAATAGAGCTTATTTTGGTGGTATTTGATCACCTCTGTGGTTTAATTTTTTTGCGCTATAAACAAAAATAGAGCGACAATTTTGAAAAAAAAAGCAATATTTTTTACTTTTTGCTATAATAAATATCCCCTAAAAATATATATATAAAAAAATGTTTTCCTTAGTTTAGGTTGATACATACTCTTCAACATATTTTTGGTAAAAAAATTGCAATAAGAGTTTATTGATTGGTTTGCACAAAAGTTATAGCGTATACAAAATAGGCTATCGTTTTATGGCATTTTTATTAATATTTTTTTTTTTACTAGTAATGGCGGCGATTTTTATCGTGACTGTGACATTATGGCAGACACATCGGACACTTTTGATGCCATTTTGGGACTATTGTCATTGATGCAGCGATCAGTGCTATAAAAGTGCACTGATTACTGTAAAAATTACACTGGCAGTAAATGGGTTAACCAGTAGGGGGCGCTAAAGGGTTTTAAGGGGTTGTAAAGGTAAAAAATGTTTTTCCTAAATAGCTTCTTTTTACCTTACTGCAGTCCTCCGTCACTTACCTCATCCTTCGATTTTACTTTTAAAGCGGAGATTCCACGATTTTTAAAAAAAATTTCAGTCAACAGCTACAAATACGGCAGCTGCTGACTTAAAAAATGGACACTTACCTGTCTAGCGCGCCCACGATGTCAGCAGCCGAGGCTGCTTTCGCCACCATCCTCGGTGAGGGAATCAGGCAGTGAAGCCTGACGGCTTCACTGCCTGATTCCCTACTGCGCATGCACGAGAATCACGGCGCACCGTCACTGGACCCTGCTCTCTCCTGAGAACAGCGTTTCCCAGAAGATAGCGGGGGAGAGATGTCACAGGCTGGATTCCCCGCGGGGATCAGACCCAGAAGTGATGCAAATACCTGTCTCAGACAGGTATCTGTACCCCCCCTCCCCTGAAAGGTGCCAAATGTGTTACCGGAGGGGGGATCCAAAAAGCAGAGGTTCACTTTTTGTATGAACCTCTGCTTTAAATGTTCTTCTGTCTGTAACTCCACACAGTAATGCAAGGCTTTCTCCCCGGTGTAATGTGTCATGCTCGCTCCCTCCCTTGGACTACAGGACACTCTCTACGCTGCAGATAGAGAAAGGAGCTGTGTGTTAGTGGGGGGTCTTGACTCTCCTGTAGTCCAAGGTTGGGGGCGAGCACGTTACTCAACACCAGGGAGAAAGCCTCGCATTACTGTGTGTAGTTACAGACAGAAGAACAGGAAGTGAGTATTTCTCAGAAGAAATAAGGACATTTAAAAGCAAAATCGAAGGATGAGGTAAGTGAAGGAGGACTGCACTAAGGTAAAGGAAGCTATTTAGGAAAAAAAAAGTTACCTTTACAACCCCTTTAAGTGTGTCCTAAGAAGTGCTTCTAACTGTAGGGGGATGGGCTGCGTGTGACACAACACTGATCACAGGGATTACAGGGAGCGTGATTGATGTCCTGTCACTAACAAGAATGGGGAAATGCTTATTTACATCAGCGAGTATCCTCACGTTCATCGAGTCTGCGGGAACCGTAGTCGGACTCACGGAGCTCACAGCGGGGCGTTTCTTAAAGGGGACGTACAGGTACGTCCATCTGCCGAGCCGAGCCATTGTGCCGACGTATATAGTCGCGCACTGGTCGGCAAGTAGTTAAGTGGGATTGTTTTAAGGATTAGGTTAATAGTTAAGTTAAAATAGAGGAACAAGTTTTAAGTTTTTAAGTTTAAGTGACAGGAGTTAGTTTGTAATAAACTTTGGGATTGAAACATTTCTTTCTGCATTAACACACCAAATTTCAGTGCCTACTTTATATTGCCAAAATATAATGCACTGGTAGTATGTGTCCCCAATATAGATAAAATGAAGTAGACTCACAAGCCTGGCCAAACATGATCTAGTAATGCTCTTAGAGCACAAGGATATTTATAAACATTCTTGTATCACCCAAACCATTATATTTCAATGCAGATCGATGTTCTTGGGCATCTTGGCTGATCTAGCTTGGTTTGCTGGATTTACAAGCTTGATATACTAGCCATCCATGTTATGAATGTTGACATTGATTTAAACTGTTTCATTACAGATTTCTAGTACTAGGTCCATTGATTTTTTTTCTTAACATTTCTTAATTTTTTGTTTTAATACAATTTTTTTTTTTAAATATTACCTACATTTATTTGTGATTTATATAGTGGTATTTGTAGTATGATATAGGAAAAAAGTATAGGCAACAAATAAAAGTGTTAAATTCGTTTCTTATAACAAGATGACACTATGGAGACTAGTTAGAGAGAGAAAACTTTATTAGGTGACTGCTTTTCTACCACAAGATGGAACTAATGACTGGATTCCAAGGTTTTAAATAGGAATGTTAAGAATCATTTTTTTTTTTTTAATTATTGGTTTGGTTATTAGTAGTATTTCTCAATCACATTAGGATTAGAAAGTATTTTAGATGCCGAAGAGACAGTGGAGGCCACACTGATGACGCTGAGGATATGATGAAACGCGTACGGGAGGGAGCTCCTGTTACATCAGATCTCCATTGTTTGGAGCGCACGCCAGCTCCCATTTGCTTTGGAGCGGCAGCATTGTTCTGTGAGAACATTGGCAGATTGTTCCTGGTGCCAGGGGAGGCACTACAATTGGGAATAGCATATATACATTTTTTATCTGTTCATTTGAATAAACGCTCTTACACTATGGGAGTAGTTTTGTACTTTTCTCCCTTCTATGAGACAACCATGAGTATATCGGGTCCTGGAGTATGAAGCATATAGTCCGGTGTATCTGTGACACAATATATTTGTCCTTCCTTGGTATAAACTACAGGGGGTCATCTACTATTGGTGAGTTTGGTCCTCGGATGAAGACATAGTTAGAACTGTTCAGAGGATACAGATTAATGCACAAGTCGCCTTATTTGAGAAGAAATTTCAGCAATTTCTGGATTGCACAAATTGCACTTTTTATGTTGGACTGCATTTTATGGATACAGGCACCTTCTTCTTTTTTTTTGTTGATTTATGATAGGGTTTGTTTTGTGTATATATATATATATATATATATATATATACCTAGATATATAATATATCATTATATTTTATATATTACGTAAAGGATGTCTTAGGAATTGTTTGAAAGAGAGTCTTTAATATTCTTAGGTCAAGCACAGCATACACATATACACTATATACATTTAAACTATTATTGTATTATTATAAGCCCAATTGAACCCAACTTTGTAGAGCCTTACATATTACCAGTATGTCATTTTTTTCATTCTTCTAGTATACCCATGAGCAGCTAATTTGTGCAGATGAGACCCATTTAACAGTGAGTCTGTGTGTGGTTACTCCCGAGGTATAAAAAGCACTCCTCATTTGAACAACTTTTTCTCCATTGAAAATAGTAGTACCGCGTTCTGCTGTTAGAGAGTAAAAAAATAAAAGTCACACTGGGCCCAATAATTTGCGCAGCACATGTGCAAACATACTATTGAAATCGTCCCTGTATGGAAAATGTACACACAATTTTTAGAAATGGCTTCATTTTGGTTTTCCACGTTTCTAAAAAAAACATATTAAAAGACGTTAAAAACACTGTTCTGTTAAAAAAAAAAGACGTTAAAACATTAAAAAACAAAACTTTTTGCAGGAGTTATGTAACTTGAGATTTGACTTGTTGATATGTTTTCTTTTTTGAAATAGAAGAACCATTCCGCTTGAACACTCATCAGGATTCAATACTACAAAACAAAACAAAATACATATATTATATTTAGATTGATCTTCAGTACACACTTGGTACATGTTCTAAACTAGAGTGTAGCAATAAAAAGACCATGTCGCAGACTCAAAATATTGCAGGTAAAAGCATGGAAAAATCAAGTATTACAAATGCTTATTTGCAGCATTTTTTTCTTTTTTTTTATTGCAATGTGCTCACTCCAGAGAGTGTAATTTCCCCAGCATAAGTGTCCTCTCTCTCCAACCCCCTTCTGTTCTGGAAGTGTCTAATTACTGTCTGTGCTGACCCAGCTACTCTTACCCTTCCATCACATCTCTATATATAATTGTGTAGGGAGAATAGTAAAGGGGAATACTACAATTATTGTCATTTGAGAGTCTGCTGGTACTTGCATCACATCCAAGATGGCAGAACCCAGCAGCAGTCTCAGGGCTTATGGATGTCTACTGTATATATAGTATAGAAAGCTTTCCTCTTTTTTAAGTTTGAATACAAAATATTGGAGCACCTTTCTGAATTCCTAAAGGCCTGTACACACGATCGGATATTCCGTCAACAATTGTGTGATTGAAGGGTTTTGTCGGATAATCTGACCGTCTGTATGCTCCATCGGACATCGGACAATTGTTGTCGAATTTCCAACAACAAATATTGGATAGCCATGCTCTCAAATTTTTCCGACAACAACTGTGTTCCGTCGGATTATCTGATTGTGTGTACACAGTCCGTCTAAAATCCAAAGTACAAACACGCATGCTTCGAACCAATGCTAACCATCAGACAATATTAGCAGAGTTGCCCAAAGGGTGGCGGTAAAGAGCTAAAAAAACACATGCGTCAAATTGATTCCGAGCATGTGTAGGATTTTTGTGCGATCCGAATTTTCCGACAAGAACTTTTGTTGTCGAAAATTTGAGAAACAGCTCTCAAATTTTTTGTTGTTGGAAATTTCGACAGCAAATGTCCGATGGAGCCTACACACGATTGGAATTTCCGACAAAGAGCTCACATCGAACATTTGTTGTCGGAATTTCCGATCGTGTGTACGCGGCATATAATGCCCCTTTCACACATTGTTTTCACGGATGCTGTTTGCTCAGCGGGGATCCCTCTGTTGATCCCCGCTGAGCCGTTGGATGACAAGTCCATCTCTGCTCACTGTGGAGAGACGGACCTGTCAGATCTTTGCTCTCTATAGGTGTTGATCTTATTAAAACAGATCCACCTGTTATTTTTCATGTGAACCGATCCACCAGAGATGGTTTTGAACACTATACTATTCCATGGGGTCCAGGGGGTCTCTGTTCTGTTTTTATTTGGAAATGGTTAACAGTCAATCAGAATAGTGGGGAAAAATCACTCTAATTTGACTTCTCTCCATTTGCAGCAAAGTTGCAGAGAACTTTCACTCTGTTAATGATTTGTGGAGTGCAAACTCAGTTTGTTAGCAGTTCTGTAGGCTGGGGACAATGAGAGTAGCTGATATTATAATGAGCATACAAGCAGTGGCGTAACCAGAGTTTATGGGCGCCCGGGGCAGAATTTTTTTTTCACCCCCCCCCCCCCCCCCCTTGTATAATCATCCACTCTGGTTATAAGGATCTGTAATGTATCCCTCTCAGGGCTTTCAGCATGTAAGGGGTAAATTATTGCAGGATTAATCATTTAACCCCTTACTGTAAGGGATTAACAGACTGACCCCCCCCCCCACAACCACAGATCCCCCATCATAGACTGAACCCCCCCCCCCACAATCACAGATCCCCCATCACAGACTGACCCCCCCACAATCACAGATCCCCCATCACAGACTGACCCCCTAAATAACAGACCTCTCATCACAGATGGATCCCCCCAATCACAGATAGACCCCCCACAATCACAGACCCCCCTATTTAACAGACCTCAGACACTAACCCCCACAATAGTGCAGACCTCAGACAGTAACCCCCACAATAGTGCAGACCTCAGACAGTAACCCCCATAATAGTGCAGACCTCAGACAGTAACCCCCAGTAGTGCAGACCTCAGAGAGTAACCTCCATAATAGTGCAGACCTCAGACATTAACCCCCAATAGTGCAGACCTCAGACATTAACCCCCAGTAGTGCAGACCTCAGACAATAACCCCCAGTAGTGCAGACCTCAGACAGTAACCCCCAGTAGTGCAGACCTCAGACAGTAACCCCCACAATAGTGCAGACCTCAGACAGTAACCCCCACAATAGTGCAGACCTCAGACAGTAACCCCCACAATAGTGCAGACCTCAGACAGTAACCCCCAGTAGTGCAGACCTCAGACAGTAACCCCCACAATAGTGCAGACCTCAGACAGTAACCCCCAGTAGTGCAGACCTCAGACAGTAACCCCCAGTAGTGCAGACCTCAGACAGTAACCCCCAGTAGTGCAGACCTCAGACAGTAACCCCCATAATAGTGCAGACCTCAGACAGTAACCCCCATAATAGTGCAAACCTCAGACAGTAACCCCCAGTAGTGCAGACCTCAGACAGTAACCCCCATAATAGTGCAGACCTCAGACAGTAACCCCCATAATAGTGCAGACCTCAGACAGTAACCCCCAGTAGTGCAGACCTCAGACAGTAACCCCCAGACAGTAACCCCCAGTAGTGCAGACCTCAGACAGTAACCCCCATAATAGTGCAGACCTCAGACAGTAACCCCCATAATAGTGCAAACCTCAGACAGTAACCCCCAGTAGTGCAGACCTCAGACAGTAACCCCCAGTAGTGCAGACCTCAGACAGTAACCCCCATAATAGTGCAGACCTCAGACAGTAACCCCCAATAGTGCAGACCTCAGACATTAACCCCCATAGTGCAGACCTCAGACATTAACCCCCAGTAGTGCAGACCTCAGACAATAACCCCCAGTAGTGCAGACCTCAGACAGTAAACCCCCAGTAGTGCAGACCTCAGACAGTAACCCCCACAATAGTGCAGACCTCAGACAGTAACCCCCACAATAGTGCAGACCTCAGACAGTAACCCCCACAATAGTGCAGACCTCAGACAGTAACCCCCAGTAGTGCAGACCTCAGACAGTAACCCCCACAATAGTGCAGACCTCAGACAGTAACCCCCAGTAGTGCAGACCTCTGACAGTAACCCCCAGTAGTGCAGACCTCAGACAGTAACCCCCATAATAGTGCAGACCTCAGACAGTAACCCCCATAATAGTGCAAACCTCAGACAGTAACCCCCAGTAGTGCAGACCTCAGACAGTAACCCCCATAATAGTGCAGACCTCAGACAGTAACCCCCATAATAGTGCAGACCTCAGACAGTAACCCCCATAATAGTGCAGACCTCAGACAGTAACCCCCAATAGTGCAGACCTCAGACAGTAACCCCCAGTAGTGCAGACCTCAGACAGTAACCCCCAATAGTGCAGACCTCAGACATTAACCCCCAATAGTGCAGACCTCAGACAGTAACCCCCAGTAGTGCAGACCTCAGACAATAACCCCCAGTAGTGCAGACCTCAGACAGTAACCCCCAATAGTGCAGACCTCAGACAGTAACCCCCAACAGTGCAGACCTCAGACAGTAACCCCCAATAGTGCAGACCTCAGACATTAACCCCCAGTAGTGCAGACCTCAGACAATAACCCCCAGTAGTGCAGACCTCAGACAGTAACCCCCAATAGTGCAGACCTCAGACAGTAACCCCCAATAGTGCAGACCTCAGACATTAACCCCCAGTAGTGCAGACCTCAGACAATAACCCCCAGTAGTGCAGACCTCAGACAGTAACCCCCAGTAGTGCAGACCTCAGACAGTAACCCCCAATAGTGCAGACCTCAGACATTAACCCCCAATAGTGCAGACCTCAGACATTAACCCCCAATAGTGCAGACCTCAGACATTAACCCCCAGTAGTGCAGACCTCAGACAATAACCCCCAGTAGTGCAGACCTCAGACAATAACCCCCAGTAGTGCAGACCTCAGACAATAACCCCCAATAGTGCAGACCTCAGACATTAACCCCCAATAGTGCAGACCTCAGACATTAACCCCCAGTAGTGCAGACCTCAGACAATAACCCCCAGTA
Organism: Rana kukunoris; assembly: GCA_029574335.1. Lineage (NCBI taxonomy): Eukaryota > Metazoa > Chordata > Amphibia > Anura > Ranidae > Rana > Rana kukunoris. The sequence goes on from JAJQKJ010000320.1 coordinate 51,007, forward strand.
GTGCAGACCTCAGACAATAACCCACAGTAGTGCAGACCTCAGACAATAACCCCCAGTAGTGCAGACCTCAGACAATAACCCCCAGTAGTGCAGACCTTAGACAGTAACCCCCAGTAGTGCAGACCTCAGACCTCAGACAGCGGCGTGTGTGGTTTCCCTCAAGCGCGGGCTCCTCCTCCTCTGTGGGTGTGAACAGAGAGGAGGGCCGCCGCCGGGTGTACCAAGATGGCCACCGCTCCGGAGCTAGGCCGAAGCCGGGGACTTTCCTAGGCCGAGGCTCCGGAGCGCTCCGCGGAGCCGGTGGATGGATTCCCCCCCATTTTTCGCCCGGTGCGACAGCCCCCCCTGCCCCCCCCCCCCCCCCGCTACGCCAGTGCATACAAGGTGAGAGATTGGTGGGGACTGAGGGCTCTTAGAGGGTTTGGGGGCACTGTGGACCAATATGGGAGGTTGGGTGGCCCTGTGGAAGCTGGGAGGCACTGTGGTAATTTAGGGACTCCTCAGCTATCTGGAGGCCAGAGAGAAAGAAGCTCAGCAGTGGTCCACTGCCTGATGGTTGAGAACCACTGCCCTAGATATATACTGATTTATATCAAGCTGTGATCAATTATTCATAAGAAATTCAACAGCTGTGATTGCAGCAACTTATGTAAAAAATGTACCCCTCTGCTGCCACCCCGCCATGCAGTGTGCCCTCCGTGTGCTATAGATCCTCTGTCTCTGTTGTCCCCTGCCTCAGCTGACTCTGTCATCACTCCCTGCAGTACTACTCTCCCCCAGGCGTTGTGTGCCCACCAACTGTTGGTCTTCCCTCTCACCTTCCCCATCCCTTAGGCCACATACACACGATCAGACCATCCGATGAGAATGATCCGAAGGACCGTTTTCATCAGTTAACCGATGAAGCTGACTGATGGTCTGATGTGCCTACACACCATCGGTTAAAATAACCGATCGTGTCAGAACGTGGTGACGTAAAACACAACGATGTGCTGAAAAAAACGAAGTTCAATGCTTCCAAGCATGCGTCGACTTGATTCTGAGCATGCGCGGCTTTTTAACCGATGCTTTTGCATACTAATGATCGGTTTTGACCTATCGCTTAGCCGTCCATTGGTTAAATTTTTAAAGCAAGTTCTCTTTTTTTTGACAGAAGGATAACTGACCGATGGCGCCCACACACGATCGTTTTGGACCGATGGAACCGACCATCAGTCCGTTTTCATCGGTTTTGACCGATCGTGTGTTCTGTAATCTGTGTTACTGGAAATGAGACCAGTGTCCTGGCACCATATCAGTATTATTGTTTGCTTTTCTGTTTAGGATGTTTAGCGGTGAGATATTGGCAAACTTGCTTCTTATGTTTATTGATCTCCTTTAATTCATGAATGAGCACTGAATAGCATAGTTTCATGTTCAGTTTAGACCACAGAGAGGCACAATTGGTGTACATACTATCACCAAGGGGCTTATTAACTGCCGGTAATGCTAAATGAGTAAAAAACATAAATTAAAAAGCATATATCATAAATACACTCACATAAATACACAACCCCCTTCACCACGATACTTGCACATAAAGTACACTTTGGTGATGTTCACTCCTTTGCAAAAACATTTGTGCAACTATCATACAACACATTAAATGAGCACCATCCTTTGTAGGAGAGGGCTTGCAGGGGTTCTACACTGAAAATTGTAAGTCAACCTCTTCGTGCCTAATGCCCTGTACACACGATCGGTTCAATCCGATGAAAACGGTCTGATGGATTTTTTCATAAGATATCCGATGAAGCTGACTTTCATCAGTCTTGCCTACACACCATCGTTAAAAAAAAACGATCGTGTCAGAACGCGGTGACGTAAAACACTAATGCCGCGTACACACGGTCGTTTTTTGCGATGAAAAAACCGACTTTCATCAGTTCTTGCCTACACACCATCGTTAAAAAAAACGATCGTGTCAGAACGCGGTGACGTAAAACACTAATGCCGCGTACACACGGTCGTTTTTTGCGATGAAAAAACCGACGTTTTTTGTGAAGTAAAAAACGAAGTTTTTGAAACGTCACTTTCAAAGACGATGTTGCATACACACCATCGTTTTTTTCACAAAAAACGAGGTTACGTTCACCACACTTTTCCATTGAAGCTAGCTTCATAACTAGCTTCTGGGCATGCGATGCGCGGGTTGAAAAACGTTGTTTTTAAACAACGTTTTTGCTACACACGGTGACTTTTTGTGAAACAAAAAACGACGTTTTGAAAAACGACACAAAAAATTCAAGCATGTTGGAATTTTTTTTTGGTCTGTTTTTTTAAGACAAAAAACAACGTTTTGCCCACACACGATCAATTTAAATGACGTTTTAAAAAACGTCGTTTTTTTTCATCGCAAAAAACGACCGTGTGTACGCGGCATACGACGTGCTGAGAAAAATGAAGTTCAATGCTTCCAAGCATGCGTCGACTTGATTCTGAGCATGCGTGGATTTTTAACCAATGGATTTCCACACAGACGATTGTTTTTTTTCTATCGGTTTTTAACCATCAAATCATTTTAAAACAAGTTCCTAATTTTTTCACCGATGGATAAAAAACTGATGGGGCCCGCACACGGTCGGTTTCGTCTGATAAAAGCGGTCCATCAGACGATTTTATCAGACAAACCGATCGTGTGTACACGGCATAAGGGTAAAACAAATCTTAATGCTTAAGCACAATTTTGCAACTTTGACATGTGTTAGTAAAACTGTGCATATCATCACAACTACTTTGTGCATCCAGGTGGATTATACCTTGTTTTTTTTTTTCCAAGACAATTTGGGCTTTCATTTGGTGGTGAATGGTAATGGATATAAATGTAGAAGTAGTGCTGCGCAGCACTACTTCTACATTTATACTTACTTGGGTCTTGATACTACCTTCAGTGCTTGCTGCAGCAACCCAGCTTTTAGACGTGGCCAGCGCAGGAATATATTTGTATTACTAAATGGTAATGGATAGCTCCTGATTTGGGGAAAAGGGAAAACTGACCCAAAATAGTGAAAATTTAAAAATGAAAAAAAATGTAATGAATGTATATTTGTTGCTACTACCATAACCTACCACCAAAAAACAACCCAAATAAATTCTCTTTCTCCGGATGATCGCAGCAATGCCACAAATGTGTATGTTAGTTGTTGTTTGTACCCGTATTACAGCTCAAAAACAGTACTGCGCATTTTTCTTCTTTTTTTTTAGCTGTACTGTAAACACACTGACACTAATACTAATTTAAAAAAAAACCCTGTGTAAAAAATACTGACCTTGACCCAAACACTAACCCTGACACTGACCTAGATCAAACCTTGATCTACAGTATGTTTTTATTATTATTATTATTATTTTTTTCTTCAAACACTTTATTTTTTATTTTTCTATCTTATCAAGGACTAAAAATGATACAATGTATCTGTCTCGTCCATTCACAGAGACAGCAAACACGGGGGCGGGCTTCACAGTGACTGATCACTGTGATAGCCAATCAGAGGCTGGAGCTGGCAGTTCCAGGTCCGGATCATTAGAACAGGGCCCGGGGCTCCCGGTAAGACCCGGTCCCTGTGCTGGGAGAGCGCATGTGGCGAGCTCCCAGCACAAAGGCAGATATGCAAATACGTGTTCCCTTTGAAAAAAGCCCAGTCCAGTGGGGCTGCATATTTGCATACAGTCAGCATGAAGGGGTTAAAAATGATAAAATAGTGAAAATTTACAAAATTAGCCTGAGATATAAAATAGAGATCAAGGCCTGGCAGCAGAAGGGTTAAAAATATCCCTCTTCTAGTTCAGATATAGATGCCTTTTTTTCCCCACCTTCCACTCTCATACTAACTGATTTATTTTTCTGTAATGTTGTCTTGGATGAGCACGGAGATTGTTCCAACACATAAATCAGATGCTTTTATTAGTAAATTGATTATACTGAAAATAACCACGCTTTATCTGGCTGCAGATCTCCTTGGAAGATACTCAAAGCATTAAATCTCAGTAAGAGAATTGTCTATTGTGGAATGCCTACCCACCTACTTATGATATAGTGCTGTCTGTAGTGGCGAGGTTAAAAGATACAGTTCATATTATTTGTATTTTATCTTTTCTGAATAAAGGTAAAATAAAAAGGTAAAAAAAATGCCATTTACATTGCAAGTACTGGAGACGCCATGTTCTTATTGGCATTTCTGTCTGGTCCTGAGACAGCAGCACAATGCTAATGGAAGGATGCTATACAGGATGCAATTGACTCTGCACCAGCCTGTGCTCCAGCAATCTTTATAAAAATAATTGCTTAGCAACAGGGTGCGCTCTAGATGGAAGGATTGATTCTGTCCTTAATGAATCCCATGGAGGAGGTAGGAGGTTTGAAAATTGTCTGGAAATACAATGAGGATGCCAGCCTCTCTCGTTGCCGTTTTCACAGACACAAAGCAAGGTCCTATATATCTGTATTTTGTAGGGTGATATAACAATTGATGCATTTTATTCTTACTGAAACAAATAATCAAATGAATAAATAGAGATGTCAAGTCATAATTAGGACTCCTCCCAGGTAAAAAATTCAGAATCACCCTTACTGGTATTCTTGTTTCTATGACAGCCTACTGCGATTGCTTGACGCAACCTGATTGGGAAGGAAACACACAGAGAAGATCAAAAGCCCCAACCTCACCTCTTCAGTATTTGAACATAACCTACTTATGGCACTGAGCTGGATACTGGTTCTCATGGCGGAGTCAAGGGAACAAGATTATCCGTACACCTAGCCATAGACAAAAATGTATTTGACCAAATATACTGTGCAAAGAAATCAAATATATTCCTGCATCTAAATAACAGAGTGGATGGAGCAATCTCCCCTGTATCAGACAACCACAGCACCTGATTGGATGCAGTCACTGTTCAGCCAACAATATTCCTTAAAAATTTCAGTCAAATTTTGTTGAGCCAGGTGGTGATGACAGGGCCTCCTTCCTCCATGAGAGCCAACTGAGACCTAGCTATAAATCCTTCAGGGTGGGTCCATGGCTGATTTTTGTACTTTCTTTCCAAAGGACAAGTTCAGGTTTATCAACAGATCCAACAGTTTTTGTCTGGTGAACAAACAGGTCAGGATGTAACCTCATAACATCTGAGCAAGCTTTCTCCTACAACTCACAAGCAGGGTACGGACTTAAAGCGGAGAGTTCCCCCTTCAACAAGTATATACCATTCAATCCAGCATACTGCCGACATGTACAGTAATGCCGCGTCACCAGTTTTCGAAAGAAACCGAACTGCGAGTCGGCGATATACGGCACCTGCGCACAGACGGACGGCTTTTTTCGGAGACTGGTGACACGCCTTTGTGCCGGGGGGGGGGGAGCTTTTGTCATACATCAATCACTTAGTCTCTGAATAGGAACGCTTAGTCCAGTGGGATTCACTCCTCCCGGAAGCCGGGGGGGGGGGGGAATACCTATACTATAGGTATGTAATCCGGAAAAAAAAAAAAACACAGCATACTGTACACATTGGCAGTATGCTGGATTGAATGGTATATGCTTGTTTTAGGTGTGAAGCCTCCTTAGAGCCGTCCTTCCCGCTTGTAATTTGTAAATTGTATTTCGCCGTCGTATCGGAAACTGCAATTTTAAAATGGGCGCTAGGGGCGTTCCCGCTGATTTACGCCGAGAATATGTAAATCAGCGAGATACGCCAATTCACGATCGTACGCGGGCCCAACGCAGTCACTTAACGACGTTTCCGTAAGGGGTTTCCCGGCGTAAAGATAAAGCAACAAAAAGCACGCGTATCCTATGTTAAGTATGGCCGTCGCTCCCGCGTCGAATTGAAAAAGTTTCACGTCGTTTGCGTAACTCGTCTGTGAATGGGGATTGACGTCATTGACGTTCACGTAGAAAACACCGTCCTAATGTGGGAGCATGCGCACTGGGATACATTGACGGCCGGGCGCATGCGCAGTTCGTTCGCCGCGGGATCACGCCTAGTTTAAATACTACATGCCCCTACCCGCCCAATTTGAATTCCGCCGGCCATTTTCGCTACACCGCCGCAACTTTAGGAGCAAGTGCTTTGTGAATACAGTACTTTCTCCTAAAGTTTCGGCGGAGTAAGTAAATGAGCAACGTTACGCCAGAATAAAGATTCGCCCATCTACCTGAATCTGGCCCAATATCTGTCCGACGGACACCTGTCCGTCGGACCAAAACGATGGTTAGTACACAAAAAGCATCTGACCAAAAACCTGCGCACATGCTCAGAATCAAGTCGACTCATGCTTGGAAGCATTGAACTTCGTTTTTTCAGCACGTCGTTGTGTTCTACGTCACCGCGTTCTGGCCCGATGGGATTTTGGACTGATGGTGTGTACGCACATCAGACCATCAGACATTTCAGCGTGGTCTGATGAAAAACGGTCTGTCGGACCGCTCTGATCGTGTGTATGTGGCCTAACAGGTTTTCTTCTAAGATTGCCCTGTATTTTGCTCCATCCATTTTCCATCAACTCTGACCAGCTACCCTATGGCAGCTTACCTGTCTCCATCTGTTCATTAGAGGTGACTGTCTGTTCTGGTTGCCTTTCTATCACCTCTCCTTCCTGTATGGCCCCACCCAGGCCATCCCAGGAAGTCTATATTAACTGTTGCACTACAGGTCTGCAGTGCTGTTCAACCGTGTTGTTAGCTTAAGTTCCTGTCTGCAGTGTGCTACGATTACCTTCCTGTGTACGTTTTTGGCTCATCCCTGACTTTTCCTGCTTGCCTGTAACCCTGACGATTTGCCTGTCCCTCGGTTACCCTTGTCTGCCTGTTGCCCTGACCTCGGCTTACCCATCACTATCGCTTGTCCTTCTTGCTGCTTCCCCTCTCTCCCTGCGGAGCGTGACCTAGGGGATTCCAGGGGTCTCGACCTGGATCCAGCTGTGACGAAGGCTGGGTCTTAGACTCCGCACCTGGGGAATCTTGGGTTCACGCTTCCTCTCTGATAGTAGCAGTCAGCTATAGGGTTCACTACCCTGTGGTGCATCCCTGACCCCAACGGAGTGCACTTGTCACCTAGCCACAGCGGACCTAACACCCTATCCTTTCTGAAGAAAAGCATCCCCACAACATGATGCTGTCACCACTGTGTTTCACAATGGGGATGGTGTGTTCAGGGTGATGTGCTCAGTGTTAGTTTTCCGCCATACATAGCGTTTTGCTTTTAGGCCAAAAAGTTCAATTTTGGTCTCATCTGACCAAAGTACCTTCTTCCACATGTTTGCTGTGTCCCCCACATGGATTCTCCCAAACTGGAAATGAGGACTTCTTATGGCTTTCGTCTTGCCACTCTCCCACAAATGCCAGATTTGTGGAGTGCACGACTTATTATGCCGCGTACACACGACCGTTTTTTCGGGTTCTTAAAAATGAAGTTTTTTTTTAATGTCATTAAAAAACGATCGTGTGTGGGCTTCAGAGCATTTTTCGGGTTCTGAAAAACGGGCAATTTTATTTTCGAACATGCTCTATTTTTTCACTACGTTTTTAACGCTGTTGTTTTTCGGGTTGTAAAAAATGGTTGTGTGTGGGCTTAAAACAACATGAAAAACCTGCACATATGCTCAGAAGCAAGTTATGAGATGGGAGCGCTTGTTCTGGTAAAACTACTGTTCGTAATGGAGTAAGCACATTCATCACGCTGCAACAGACAGAAAAGCGTGAATAGTCTTTTACTAACACAAAATCAGCGAAAGCAGCCCAAAGAGTGGTGTCGTCCGAATGGAACTTCCCCTTTATAGTGCCGTTGTACGTGTTGTACGTCACCGCGCTTTGCTAGAGCATTTTTTTTTCACGATCGTGTTTTTTCTAGAGCTTGAAAAAAGTTGTTTTTTACAACCCGAAAAATGATTGTGTGTACGCAGCATAATAGTTGTCCTGTGGACAGATTCTCCCACCTGAGCTGTGGATCTCTGCAGCTCCTCCAGAGTTACCATGGGCCTCTTGGCTGCTTCTCTGATTAATGCTCTCCTTGCCCGACCTGTCAGTTTAGGTGGATGGCCATGTCTTTGTAGGTTTGCAGTTGTGCCATACTCTTTCCATTTTTGGATGATGGATTAAACAGTGCTGCATGAGATGTTCAAAGCTTGGGATTTTTTTTTTATAACCTAACCCTGCTTTAAAGCTTTACAGAACAGCTGTATTAACAGAATAAATTACACACAGCAGGACTCTACTTACTAATTAGGTGACTTCTAAAGGCAATTGGTTCCACTAGATTTTAGTTAGGGGTATTAGAGTAAAGGGGGCTGAATACAAATTATCGCCACACTTTTCAGATATTAATTTGTAAAAAAATGTTTACAACAATTTTATCATTTGCTTTCCACTTTGCAAATATGTGCCACTTTGTGTTGGTCTATCACATAAAATCCCAATAAAATACATTTACGTTTTTAGTTGTAACATGACAACATGTGGACGATTTCAAGGGGTATGAATACTTTTTCAAGGCACTGTATGTGCCAAAAAGCAACTACCAGGTTATGGATCCTACGGTTAAATTAATTAAACTTATGTGATAAAGGTAATGAAGCAGTAGAAGTAGTCAGTCTACTACCAGCCCAGAATGTCACTGGTTTGCCTTTTTCACTTATGATAAAGTAGACTGGAGACAGGAGACAGATTAGGTTTTAATAGAAAGTTGGGACTGTTTGTTTCACAGGATCAATGTACTGGTAGAAATGTGGAATGTGTGGAAGAACTAAACTGTTCTTTCTTCTGTTCTGAAAAGACATTGGCCAGATCTACAAAGAACTGCCTATCTTTAGGCAGGCGTAGCGTTTCTAAGATACACTACGCCGCCGTAACTTAGAGCGGCAGGTTCCTTATCCACAAAGAATTTGCGCCGTAAGTTACGGCGGCGTAGTGTAAATGTGTCCGCGTAAGCCCGCACAATTCAAATGTATAAAATGTGGGCGTGATTTATGTAAAATCATCGTGACCCTACGTAAATGACGTTTTTTTTTTTGAACGGCGCATGCCGTGGAGGTATCCCAGTGCGCATGCGCAAATTCACGTCGTAAATAGTCAATGCTTTCGACTGTGAACGTAACTTTTTGCTCAAACGCCGTAAACAACGTAAAATTCGACGCTGTCCCCGACGTCCATACTTAACATTGCGTACGCCTATACATACCAGGGGTAACTTTACGCCGGAAAAATGCCTTACGCAAACAACGTTAAAAAAATGCGCTGGGCGCATGTACGCTCGTGGATCGGCGTATGTAGGTCATTTGCATATTTAACACGGAAAATCGACGGAAGCGCCCCTAGCGGCCAGCATAAAAATGCAACATGGTACGGTGGCGTACTAAGACTTACGGCGGTCGGCTCTATGCCACATTCAGGCGTATCTTGTTTTGTGGATACAAAACAAAGATATGCCGGCGCATCTTATAACTTACGTGGCGTATCAATAGATACGCCGCCGTAAGTTCTTTGTGGATCTGGCCCATTGTGTTGCCTCACTTTAATTTTTGAGCTTCGTCAAGCTTAAAAAAAATGCTTGTGTGAAATGTTTTATTTTTTACATGAATATAAAAATCCACTGCAACACATTAATAAGAATGCTAAAACTACAAGGGAATTTCTTCAGGCCGGAATCACACTAGTGCGGTGTGAATTTCAGCTCTCTTATCTCTGCAGGGAAGTGTTCAGCAGATTAGCTCCATTTTAGCTGCGAATTTGGAGACCTGGGAATTTGGAGTGTATTGGGCTGAATGAGAGAAATTCCTGAAGAGAACTGAACACATCTGCGAATCAGCTGCATACTTTACATGGGTTACGCACTGTTAGACCAGCAAAAAGCTCCTCTAACATTACGTAGCCAAAAAATGACTTAGGCGATTGCGAGGGACACTCGTACCTTCGTGGATCGCTGTAAAAACTAATTTGCATATCCCGACGCATGAAAACGACGGCAAACTCCTCCCAGCGGCCGCAAAAATATCGCAGCGTAGATCCGAAGGCTTACGAAGACGTAAGCCTCTCGGATCGAAGCCCGAAGCCGCCGTATCATGGTTTGAGGATTCAAACTAGTGATACGGCGCGCAAAATTTGAAATTACTCCTGTCTAACACTAGTTAGACAGTCGTAATTGCTCTGTGAATCTGGGCCAATGTGTTTAGAAATGTTCTGCGTATTGGATGCGGCTTAAAATGCTTGTTCAAACCATATGGGAATTGACAAGCTTCAACAAACTTTTTTTTTTTCAAACACCCATAAGTATGAACTCTAAATTTTTTTTTACCATGTACTCTTATTAACGTTGGAAAAAAAAATTGTTACACAAACAAAACCTTACTTTTTGCATTATAACACACAGTGACCAGTGTTTCCCTTTTGTAGAATGGACCCGATTTTCAGGGACAATGCAAGTTTTTAGAGAACTGTCATCGAGATTTTTGCATCTAGACATACCGTGCCAGATTCTCATAGATTAGCGCTGGCGTAGCGTAAGCCATTTACACTACGCCGCCGCAACTTAACAGAGCCAGTGCGCATGCTCCAGCTCACGTCGGAAAGCGTTGTTGAAACCGACGTCAAAACGACGTGATTGGCATTTACGCAATGTCCTATTCGCGAACGACTTAGTAAAACGACGTAACCGATGGAAAAAAGCCGACGCTGACCCGACGCTGACCCGACGCCATACTTAACATGGCATCCGACGGCATCCGACGGTACTGCGTAAGGTTACTCCACATATTAGCAGGGGTAACCTTACGCGTACATAAACGACGTAAGCGACGACGGGGGTGGCGTAAAAGCGTTCGGGAATCTGAGTAGTAGCCTCATTTGCATAGGGAAAATGAGGAAAACAAGTAAAGGCCACCTAGTGGCCGGAGTTGTCATTACATCTACGATCCGCAAGTGTAATTGTATTACACTTGTCGGATCTTCACCCGTATCTATGCCTAAGTGATTCTAGGAATCACTCGCATAGATACCGGGGGAAAAAACGGCGATACGATGGGGTATCTGAGATACCCCGTCGTAGTGCCTCTGAGAATCTGGCTCACCATTTCTAACTATGACTAAATGTTTAATAAAATCCTGTTTTATACAAATGTTACATTCATTCATTACAATTGCCATATATCATCTTGTCTAAGAACAAGTTTAGGAAGAAAAGATGTTGGAGGTATAGTGTAGTAAATGACACTTACCTCCGTGTTCCCTTTCCAGAGATTTATTGTACAAAGTGCAATTCCCTGTCAGCTGTGGTCCCAATCTACTGCCCTTTACAGGCAGATAATTACATGTCAACTCCATAGATGTCTATGGGGATTTCACTGATAGCCGGGTCATCACAAAGCAGCAGACAAGGGAGCACAGGTGCCATGAGCTGCACTTTTGAAGGTCTCTAGATTGACAGCACTAAATTTCTAACACACAAACTTAATCCAGAGATCTCTTATTCCCGGACCTGCATTAAATTAATATTTTAAAGAACAATATTTAAGCTTCACTTAATAAAAAGAAATGCCATTAGTTTCATAGTGCTATGGTACTTCTAGACAGCCTCAGTAACTAGTTTTCAATTTCATACATTGTTTTAGCATTGCCTTGGAAAATAATTTTTAAATATTGATTGGGTGTATAGGTGGGTGTGTTATGGTCCCAGGCATTACGTCTAAAGGTGCTAAGTCATGCCAGGTAAATAGCAATGTACCCCTTTAAATTAAAAAATAGACAACTATGGTACTACCAGTATGTCAATTATTGTCCAGTTCAGCAGTTTTCCTTTAATGTTTCCATTTTAACTTATAATTCATAGTCACTTAGACAAAACACTACCCTAGGAACGCACAACTGATTTCTCACTTTGTGCAAGTCTCGCCCTTTTCGTTACATGGTTATTCGTGCAAAAAAACAAAACAAAATTGAGATACTGGACTACTCGAGGCAGGATGCTGTCTGCTTTACATGCAGAATTACTAATGAATGTAAACAACACAAATAAAAGGCATACAATTTTATGCTTCCTGAGCTACAAAATGTCTTGTGACCTCTCTCACAGCTCTTGCACATCCTTCCCATTATAGTTATTTTGCTGCTTGCAGCAATTACCTAGAAAATGTCTAGAGGCAGTTGGACTTATGAAAAAAAGAAACCGATAAAGGTAACCACACTTTAGGTTATCAAATCCAGTGATATTCACCCATCATCTTCAGGTAGCCATTAGATTGAAACTTGTGTTAATTAGCTGTAATTTTTTAACCACTTTAGCCCCGGGCCTGTTTTTGAGATTCGGTGTTTACGAGACTAAAACATTTTTTTTTGCTATAATAATTACTTAAACCCCCAAACATTATATATATTTTTTTTCTAACACTCTAGAGAATAAAATGGCAGTCATTGCAATACTTTTTGTTACACCGTATTTGCGCAGCGGTCTTACAAGCGCACTTTTTTTGGTAAAAAATTCACTTTTTTAAATTAAAAAATAAGACAACAATAAATTTGGCCCAATTTTTTTACATATTGTGAAAGATAATGTTACGCCGAGTAAAATGATACCCAACATGTCACGCTTAAAAATTGCGCCGCTCGTGGCATGGCGTCAAACTTTTACCCTTAAAAATCTCGATAGGCGATGTTTAAAAAAATTCTACAGGTTGCATTTTTTGAGATACAGAGGAGGTCTAGGGCTAGAATTATTGCTTTCGCTCTAACGATCGCGGCGATACCTCACTTGTGTGGTTTGAACATCGTTTTCATATGCGGGGCGCTACTCGCGTATGCGTTCGCTTCTGCGCGCGAGCTCGTCGTGAAGGGGCGATTTAAAAATTTTTTTTTTTGCTTTCGTATTTATTTGTATTTATTTTACCAATTTTTAACTAAAATAAAAAAAAAAAAAAAATTATCACTTTTATTTCTATTACAAGGAATGTAAACGTCCCTTGTAATAGAAAAAAGCATGACAGGTCCTCTTAAATATGAGATCTGGGGTCAAAAAGACTCAGATCTCATATTTAGGCTTAAAATGCAAAAAAAATATCAACATTTTAAAAATGTCATTTTTCAAATGACATTTAAAAAAAAATGTCTCTTTAAGACGCTGTTTGGAACTGACGTTTGACATCACTTCCGCCCAGCAGAGCTACGGGGATGGACGAGGGATAATTTTTTCCCTCAACTCGCATTCCCGCTGAACAGGACGAGCGCACCCGATCGCCTCCGCCGCTACCGACGGCTCCGGTAAGCGGCGGAGGGGCGCGGGAGCGCAGCGGGAGGGGGGGGATGCTCGCCCGCCACCGATAACGGCAATCTCTCGCGGCGATTCCGCCGCGGAGACCGCCATTATCGTTTTACCGACCCGCCCACAGAAGAGATGGATATCTCGGGTTGTGGGCAGCAGCTGCTGCCGTTACCGAGATATCCATCTTCAAAGTCATGACGTATACCTGCGGTGGGCGGTCGGGAGTAGTTAAAGGGTTGTAAAGGTTTGTTTTTTTATTTTCTTAATAGGCTCCGTTAAGCTAGTAAATTGTTGGTTCACATAATTTTTCTTTGATTTTTCTAAATGTTTTTTTTCTTTGTCTGAATTTTCTCACTTCCTGTTTCTTCAGTATCGCTTGCCCCCATCATCCATGGAGCTTAGTCAGCCAA